>ML781474.1:953365-978872 GCA_009831015.1 Picea engelmannii | reverse complement strand
ATATATATATATATATATATATAACTTTAAACTGAAAAATACATTCTGTGAATACATAGATTCATGCAAAAATAACAATAAACATATACACGCAACATACACAGGAAATACCCATAAATATAAATAAATGTATAAATACATAGCATGAAAATGAACACACAATTGATACTTATGTTTTATAGAATACCACCAACTACATGCAGACCTTGCAAGATCCTCCCAGCCTTAAACCACACTGCTCAGAACTCTCAGCAGTGGTTCCCCCCCGAGATGGGACTAAACTCCACCTGGGTAAAGGGGTTTCTAGCTAGGCTGAGACAATACAGACAACATGAAGGATTTCGTTCCAGGAGCCAACTCAAAATATCAGCCTACAATATCTCATTCCCCACATCCCTTCCCTACCCCAGGAAGTGTGCCCCTTATTTTCTCAAAATTATTTCGGCTGCCCCACTTCCCTTTAAGGGATTCAAAAAAATGTCAGAAAAGAAGTCTCAGAGCACTATAGTTGCAGCTGGTATCCCTCAGGAAATCACTTTCCCATCAATTCTCCGGCCTGTAGATATTTTCTCATGGTCCTTGTTGTAACCTAGGTCTACATCCCTGCCCTTTTCCCTCCTTTACCCTATCCATCCATCAATTCTGACTCTTGTAGTTTCTTTCTTAGCTTATCCTCCATTTTTTCTATTCATTCAACATCATGACCTTGTTAGTCATTTCCTACTTTGCACCATTTTGTTTTCTTTCTTGAAAAGGGATCACATGTTCTAGTTTGGGTTTGAAACCCTTGTCGACATATTTCCCACTAATAGACATATGCATGTCCACCAAGTATGTTTCCTGCACAGGGAAAGATCAGGAGCATAGAAGTAGCGAATCAAAACAATCAATTTCAGGCTCGAACATGCAACAAATGACAAGTTCAATTTTCAACAATGTAGATCCAACAGGCCATCAAATAAATGACTCTCGCATAATCAAAATTCTATAACTAGTGCAAGGTTTAATCGTAAGAGTTACACAATCCACTTCGCGACTTCGACGCCAAAACGTCAGAGTTGTCTTTGTAAACAAATCCCAAACGCCTAAACCGTCGCATTTCTTCAACGATTTTCCTTTGGGGATTTCCAAACATAGCAATAAAAAAATTCCAAATGATGAAACCATTGCATAGCTTCGACGATTTTCCTTTGGGGATTTCCAAACACAACATTTTGAAACTCCTGAAAGACAAAATTCCAAATCACACTTGGCACTCATCCATCAAGGACACTTGTCATCCATCTGGCGCTGACATGTAGAATCCATTTCAGACACTTTTGGACATGTCATAAACTCATTTTTGAGTGACACGTGTCATTCCCCTTTTGTGACACGCCAATGACCGTGACATCATATGACATCATATGACATCACGACACCACATCACTTCGATCCCATAACACTTCAGGAGTCATACAAACTTCACATTCTGAAAATCTTGAAAGTCGAAATGATGAAGCATGTGTTTCTCATCTGATTTATACATGTGGCACTCATCTACCCCTCCTCTCACCACATGCCACCTGTCTCCCACTCAAACTCCCGTCACCCCTCCATTCTCTTTCCCAATACCTTTCTCCATGGATCATATACATCATCCACATCCACTCATCTCATCTCCCTATTGGTCAATTGCCTCCATGCCCTCCTTCTCACAACCAGTCACGTCTTCCCCAATGACTGATTGGCCAACAATAGTGACGTTGTCCAAAGACATAGATGACAACCGATGGGTCAATATGGAATGCGCTTAGCCTCCAAAATCTATGTTACAGATAGAGATCATGGAGATCGTCCTAGGTCTAGGATAATTGGTTCCAGAACACTTCAGAAGACTACCTCTTCCTTGAGAACATAATGAAAATATATGCACAGATAACCAATTATCCTCTAGAGGCCTCAAATAGCTCGCATTCATGCCATTACTCAACACAGAACCCTGTTCTATCACTCCTAATTTTTCTGCCAATTATAGTTCATACAATGCATGCATCAGTTCAGTGTCAGAGACAATATCAGTTTTTAGTTAATCAATTCCAATATTCTGTTAGATTAAATAAATGAGTGGTATTTTGTGTGTGATAAGAACCACTCTTGTTGATTAAGTCCAGTGTGTAGTATACATTCTATACTCCATGCGAATGTTTTAGTTAAGTTAATGATTTGTTCTACACCTAGTAGTCTAGAGTTAAGTCTTAGTCCCAGGTGGACGAGAACCTCTGCAATTTTGTTAAATATGTCGTCTTTTTATGTTTAAGGGTTGGGAGTTTTTGGGAAAAAATACATCAATACATCAACCAACTCAACCTGTTCAATACATGGATTAAAGTCTCTACCTGGTGAACATACTTTGATGATAATGTTTGTCTCCAAATTCATGTGTTGTCAGATAGTTGTCTTAGGTTGATGGAAAGTTGGTATGGATTGTTTGTTTTCATTGATGTCAACCATTGGAGAGTGATATTGTAGATTGATGTCAACCCTTAGTGATTAATGTCAACCCTTGGAGAAATTCCGGTAGCACAAAGGTCTGGGTAATGGAATATTTGATGTGTAATGGTATGATTTTTGATATATTTGTAGGTAAGACTATTCTAGATGGATAGTATATATCATGCCATTTCCGGTGGTATTTGGAACGTCACCTAACTCCTCATAGTTTGAGAGTTATGACATTACGAAGTTGAAGGACCCTCATATGATTGGCTTGAAACCCCAAAAGGTCAAAGAAATTATTTAAGTAATAAAGCAAAGTGAAAAAGTCAAAGAGGATTATTTAAATTTTAAATTGAAGTGACAAAGTCAAAGAGGATTATTTAAATAATAAAGTGAAGTGACAAAGTCAAAGAGGATTATTTAAATAATAAAGTGAAGTGACAAAGTCAAGTAGGATTATTTAAATAATAACGTAAATGGAGAACTTTCTAATAATGAAAAGTGGTTATAAAAAGGTTAACCCTAAAATGAGGAAAATGGGTTAAGTGGTCAAGTGGATATTGGATACATGGACAAGTGGCAATTTGGGCAAAGTTGGACATAAGTGACTATGTGGACAAAGTGGCCTAGAAGATGCTTCTAAGGAAGCTACTTGGAGAGTATAAATAAGAGGCAAGGCTCTCTCAGTTTGATCACACTTGAGAATATTGAATATCTATAGGTGACTGAGGTAACCAAAGGATATCAAAGCCGAATTTCAGAGGGAAGGTTAAGTAAAGAAGGCCGGAATTCAAGGGAGGATAAATTATTTTGATGATGCTTTCTAAGGTATGCTATTTACAGGTCATCTCACCATTTTCGCAATAATTTTTTTTATAGAATGATTTAGATCGCAAAATAGGGAGGAGATCGAGAAAACATATCCAAGTAGATGTGGTACGAATTTCAACTTGTGGGTCATTGTATTTTTGGTGTCACACTCCGTGGAAAATAAGGTTTGTGGCTAGTCCTGGAACTAGTCTAAAACATCTGTTTCAGGTAAAAAAATCATAACTTATTCATAACAGATCCAAATTCAGTAAGACCAAATGTGTTTTTTAAATTAAAGTCTGTAGTATTATTTGTAAAATTTTCATATCTATAAAACAAATATTCCATGCAGGGCATGCTCTACACGTTCTCTCTCTAGAATAAGCCAGAATTCAACAAGGTATGCCATTTTTCTATAACTCCCTTTATGAGAGGTTCCAAGTAGTGAAACCTGGAGGAATTTCATTAAACACACCGAAGAACATTGTGTACTTTTTTCATATCTTTATTCATTACGAGTACATAGTTATAATTATTTCAAGTTAGGGTTGTTGACTAATCCAAAACTAGTCATGTGAGACTAAAGTAAAGTTTGATGAAAATGCTAGTCTCTTGTTGTTAAAGTTAAGGAAGGTTTGTAGGCATGTGATCATATACACCAAGTCTATTACAGAGTTACAAATCATATTTGGATGAAGAAATTGATGAGGGATTTTGGTTGAGGTACATGTTGGGTACATGGTTGATACAAGTAGTTGATGAGTTAGCACATACATGAGGTGTATAGTTGATGATGTTGGTACATATTGATGAGTCATAGTTGATGAGCAGTTGACACATGATTGGTACATGGTACATGGTTGGAGGAACTTTTTAGTTTATGGATGATGTAGCATACTTGTATTGGTATACTATTAGAAGCACATATTGATCTTGGTGATGATTATGAGTTGTTGTGTTATGCTTGGTTGATGCAAATATTTGAGAGTTGTCTTGGTGATTGATCTTGGTGAGTAGATCTGATTTGGTTGATAAGTTTGATTAGATAGGTTGTTTGGAAAGGTTTTTGTGACAGGTTATTCATACAGGTTTGGTGCATGGTTGATGCACTTATTCATGGTACAGGTTGAGGTACAAGTTGGTGCATGGTTGATGCACTTGTTTATGGTACAGGTTGATTACAGGTTGTTTGGTATAGGTTGGTGCATGCTTGATGCACTTGTTTATGGTATAGGTTGATTACAAGTGGAGGTATAGGTTGATGCATGGTTCAGGTTATTAGTACAATTTGTTTGGTGCAGGTTGATTGGTACAGGTTTACATCAATATATCTCACAGTTATAGTGTGACACTGATTCCGTCATTCTACTTATATACCAGGGCAGTTGGACGGGACAAGGATAGGTGTTTGTATCCACCTTCCTATTGTAGCCAAAGAACATAGAGGGTTGTAGCCTCCTTTTGGTTGTATCCAGATAATTGGGGAGTTGGAGCTTCTCTCAAGTTGTAGCCCGAGAAACTAGGGGGTTGGAGCCTCCTTTGAGTTGCACCTAGAAAACAAAGGAAGTTAGTGCTTGCAATGAATGTAATTCTTAAATACATATAAGAAAATCATTCTGTAGTTTTCTCCCGCTTTGGGTTTCCACATAAAACACTAATGTACTATGAATGTGTGTGATTGTTCATTTGTTCATTATTTATTTACTCTGCAACTATTGGATGATAATGCTACATTGATATAACACTTGCATTTTATGGTGAAAAAGGATTATATTGCTCTATTACTGATTCACCCCCCCCTCTTAGTAATCCAACATGTGTTTCTTGTATTGAATGCAATTTAATTTGTGTGAAGTACATTTCTTTTCCTTCAACTATTTTTAAAATTGTCTTTGTTAGTATGCAACCTATAATAACATCTATGCTTTGATGAATATTTTTTTTTTCCAGCATGTGGGAGCATTGTGTTTTGATACATGTTTAGTGTCCCAAAATGATATTTCAAGTACTAAACTTCTTGCAGAAGATCATTCACTAATTGGTCTATTGTTTCCCTCTATTTTTATAATTTCACTATTTTGTCATCTGTGTGCCTCCAACCAAAAAGACCCTCATCCATATTATTTTTCCAAACCCAACGATGTTTTTGTTTTGGTATAACAATCCTCTAACCAAACAACAAAAAATTAAAAGAAACAACCATTCTAAATTGATAGGTGGCCTTAATTTTCCCTTTAGCATTCAGATGTAGACCTTAGGACCAACAGGATTGACAACCTGATTCTTCAATCCATGGGCCTGACAACCCGCCTCTTCAAACCCTTGATCCTAACAACCTTCTTCTTTAGTCTAGTGCTTAATTCAACCGGTTACAGGTAATGGTGAAGACAACAACAATGTTCAGCTAATCCATAGGTGATGGAAGGAACATCATTCAGAGCATGGTACAGATATTGTTTCTCATAGAAAAAAGGTACAACACTGGCTCAGGTAGGTACATGTTCTTTGTGCATCCCAGAAGGGATACAATTTAATGTTTATAACATGAAAGATATGGGGTAGCTCCAGATGGGCGTGCATGCTCGAGAGGTAAGATTGATTGCGTGAATGGCTGAGTGTGTGAATGGGAAGAATTGTCCATGCATTGGTGAGTGGGAAGAATGGGAAAATGGATGAATTTCCTCCACATATATATGCATGTGCATTTGATGACACACGAATCTCAAGGAGATTGGTTCTCTCCACTTGTAATTCATTCTCTTTTCCATAAGAACTTAGGATAAAACAATTATACTCACAATATTATTTAGGAATAACATTATAATATTCCTTCGGAAATAATCCCTCTAGCATAGCCCCTTTCCTAGGCTCTTATTCCATCCCTTTCCCTTCCCAGTGGAGTTCAGTCCCCCATAATCATTTATCGTGGTTGGTATACATGCAACAATGTATTATATTAATGATATGAGTGTTAACATATACAAAAATAGGCTCCTTGGCCTTTAACATCTAGGCTCTCCGACCTAATCATCACATAAGCCTTTTGGCTTACAATCACCTGCTCAACAACCTATAAAACATATTTACAATTTCAAATGGGGCTTGGTCTTGGGGTATTACATTCCCATCCCCTTATTTATGCATTCTCCTCAGTGCAATATATACATTTGTCACCAAAATTTTAAAAAATCTTCAAAAAGATGTGGGTATTCTGCCTGCATAGCATCTTCATTCTCCCAAGTTGCATCCTCAAGACTGTACCAGGTCCATTGGACCTTTACTATCTATATGGATCGATTCCAGAGTTTCTTGATATTCCATTCCAATATGCACATCGGATGCACTTGAAAAGTGCCTTCTTTCTCCACGTGAATCACATTCCAACCAATAACATGATTAACACCAGGTATATAATTTTTGAGCAATGATACATGGAATACATTATGAATAGACATTGATGAAGGTAATGCAATCATATATGCTACAGGCCCAATCCTCTCCAGGATTTCAAATGAACCACAATAACGAGCTGCCAAATTTGAAAAATTTCCCAACTACAGGGAACTTCTGTTGGCCTTCACTTTCAAAAATACATGATCACCCACTTTAAACTCCCTATGAATTATTCCCTTATTAAGATATATTTTCTTCATGTCTTGAGCATATTTTAAATTCTACTTTATTTTTTACATCTACTCTTCCATTTCTCTAAGTAAATCAGGTCCAACTACTTCTCTATCTGCTGGGTTGTCCCAACTTACAGGTGTGTTGCACCTTCTGCCATAAAGTGCCTCAAATGGGCTCATTTTTAGGGATGCTTGGTACCCATTGTTATAAGAAAACTCTACCAAGTGTAGGTAGTCTTCCAATTTTTATGGTTTATACATCACATACACCCTCAACATATCCTCAATCACTTGATTCACCCTCTTAGTTTTCCCATCAGATTATGGATGATAAGTTGTGCTGAAATTCAAATTTGTTCCAAATTATTTTAATAATACTTTCCAGAAATTTGATGTAAACTTTAGATCTCTATCAGACACAATTGTCTTGGGTATACCATGCAATCGATCAATTTCCCTCATATAAATATCAACAATGTTAGTTTCCTTGTGAGTGAGCTTCATTGGAATGAAATGGGAAGCTTTGGTAAGCTTTTCCACCACTACCATGATAGAATCATGTTTCTTGCTTGTTGTGGAAGCTTGGTCATGAAGTCCATTTTTAACACTTCCCATATCCGCTTAGGGATGGGTAATGGCTGAAACAACCTAGCTGGGTGTCTATGCTCATCCTTGACCTTTTGACACTCCAAATATTTGGCAATGTACTCTATGACTTATTTCTTAATGCTTGGACAATAATATTGGCTCTTGATAGCTGAAATAATTTTCTAATACCTTGGGTGTCCATCATAAGATACGTTATGAATTTCCCTCAATATTAGATTTTTCAATTCTTTGGAATTTGGTACACAAATGATTCCTCCGTACATGATAATTTTTTCGTTAACCAACTTGTAGTCTTCTCTTTTCTGCTGCAAATTACCTTGCTATAATTTTGTTACCATTTCCACATATTGCAAATATGATTTTGGAGCCTCTAAGATTCTGTCTTTCAAATAGGATTGGTACATGCTAATGGCTGTAGCATTCAACTCGTGTAATCTTCTTCTGAGTTCACTATCCACCTTATTCTCTTTCCCTTTGATATGATTTATATCAAAGTCATATTCACTGAGAAACTCTAACCACCTACTTTGCCTAGCATTTAGAGTTGGTTGTCCAAATACATATTTCAGACCATTATGATCTGCCCTCAGCTTGAACCTTTTCCCCATTAGGTAGTTCCTCCACTTCTTCAAGGAATTCACTATGGTTTCAAACTCAAAATCATGAGGGCATAATGCATTTCATGCTCCTTCAACTTCCTTGATTCATAACATACAACATACCCATTTTGACTGAGGACTCCACCAAGTCCTTATTTACATGCATTTGTTCATACAATGAGTCTTCATTTGGATCAACAATCCTTAGTATAGGATCACCTGTTAATAATTTCTTCAAGTGTTGGAAACATTGATTAAGGTTGGTTGTCATTGATGTCAACCCTTGAAGAAAGTCCGATAGCGAATTCTGGTAGCACAAAGGTTTGGGTAATGGACCTAAGGTTGTTTTATGTGTAATGGTATGAGTTTTAATATATTTGAAGGTAATGATATTCTATATGGATAGTACATGTCATTATATTTCCGGTGGTGTGTGGGATGTCACATAACTCCTCACAGTTAGAGAGTTATGGCCATGAGAAGTTGGAGAACCCAGGTTTGGGTAATGGACCCAAGTTTGTTTGATGGATAATGGTATGATTTTTGATATATTTTTAGGTAATACTATTCTATATGGATATTACATGTCATTCCATTTATGGTGGTATGTGGAATGTCACATAACTCCTCACGGTTTGAGAGTTATGGCCTTATGAAGTTGGAGGATCCTCATATGTCATCTAGAAGCCCTGAAAGGTCAACGCAGTCAAAGTGGTTTAAAGATTTTAGAAGGTAAATAATAAGGTGAAGTGATGAGTGTACTATGATTCAATGTGAATACAAAAGAACTTATTTAAATAATAAATTTAATGGATAAATTAGAAGTGGGTTAACCCTAAAATAAGGAAAGTAGGCAAAGTGATCTAGAAGATGCTTCTAAGGAAGCTACTTGGAGAGTATAAATAAGAGGCAAAGATCTCTAATTTTATATCACACTTGAGAATATTGAATATCTATAGGTGTCTGAGGTAATCAAAGGATATATAAGCTGAATTTCATAGTGAAGGTGAAGAAAAGAAGGCCAGAATTCAAGGGAGGATAAATTATTTTGATGATGCTTTCTAAGGTATGTTATTTATAGGTTATCTTGCCATTTTCGCAATAATTTTTTTTTTAGAATGATTCAGACCATGAAATTGATATTCCATTGAGGACACATATCCAAGTATCTATGGTCAAAATTTCATCTTGTTTGTCATTGTATTTTTGGAGTTACACTCTGTGGAAAATAGGGTTTGTGGCTAGTCCTGAAACTAGTCTAAAACATCTATTTCGGGTAAAAACGTCATAACTTCTTCATAACAGATCCAAATTTAGTACAAAAAAATGTGTTGGTTAGAGTACACTATTTAGTATTCTATGTAAAATTTTTAGATTCATTCAACAAATATTCTGTGCGGGGCACCCTCTACAAGGTCGCTCTCTAGAATAAGCCAACATCTTACAAGGTATGCCATTTTTACTATAACTCCTTTTATGAGAGGTTCCAAGTAGTGAAACCTGGAGGAATTGCATAAAACAAATTGAATAACATTGTGTACTATTTCCATATATTTATTCAATACATTTACATAATTATGATTATTTCAAGTTAGGGTTGTTGACTAATCCCAAACTAGTCACGTGAGACTAAAGAAAGTTTGATGAAAATGCCAGTCTCTTGTTGTGAAAGTTACAGAAGGTTTGAAGGTATGTGATCATATACACCAGGTCTATTAGAGAGTTACAAATCATATTTGGATGATGAAATTGATGAGGGATTTTGGTTAAGGTACATGTTGGGTACATGGTTGAGACAAGTAGTTGATGAGTTGGCACATACATGAGGTGTATATTTGATGATGTTGGTACATATTGATGAGTCATAGTTGGTGAGTAGTTGACACATGATTGGTACATACTTAGTACATGGTTGGATGTACCTTTTTATGGTATAGGTTGATTACGGGTTGTTTGGTACAGGTTGGTGCATGGTTGATGCACTTGTTTATGGTATAGGTTGATTATAGGTTGGGGTACAGGTTGATGCATAGTTTAGGTTTATTGGTACATGTTTACAATGATATATCTCACAATGATAGTGTGACAATGTTTCTACCATTCTACTTCAACTTCAGGGAAATTGTATGGGGCAAGGACAAGTGGTTGTAGCCACCTTCTGGTTGTAGACAGAGAACATAGGGGGTTGTAGCCTCCTTCTGGTTGTAGCTAGAGAATAGGGGATTTGGAGCTTCCCTCGGGTTGTAGCCTGAGAAAAAAGGGGGTTGGAGCCTCCTTCCAGTTGCATCTAGCAAACAAAGGAAGTTGGTGCTTCCAATGAATGTAATTCTTCAAGACATATAAGAAAAATCATTCCATGGTTTTCTCCCACTTTGGGTTTCCACGTAAAACACTAGTGTATTATGTATGTGTATGATTGTTCATTTGTTAATTTATTATTTACTTTACATTTATTGGATGATAATGCTACATTGATATAACACTTGGATTATATGGTTAAAAATATTTTATTGTTGTATTACTGACTCACCCCCCTCTCAGTAATCCAATAATTGGTATCAGAGCCGGTTCCTTCAGAAACCAGTTTAAACAATGAAATGTAGATCATGGAGAGAAACAACATGTATAAAAATGGAATACCATAGTTCAATTGACAGAAGTATGCATTTTGGAGCATAAAGATGAAAACATATATACATGCATATGGATTTGAAATTTGGAAATCAATTGTAGATGGATACACAACACCAATAGTTCTACCAACAAATGACAAAGAAATGAAACTTGTTCAAAATAATTCCAAAGACAAAAATGCACTTCTGAATGGTCTTAGTGAAATGATATTCACCAAAGTTGCACATTGTAAATCTGCTAAAGAGATTTGGGACAAACTTCAAAATATTTATGAAGGAGATTCAAAAGTCAAAGAAACAAAGCTTCAAACTTATAGAGGTCAGTTAGAACAACTTGAGATGAAGTAAGATGAGAATATTGTAGCTTACTTTTTACGAGTTGATGAAACAATAAATGCAATCATAGGATTGGGAGAAGAAATCAAAGAATCTGTAATTGTTCAAAAAGTACTAAGATCTCTTCCTATGAGATTTATCCCTAAGATATTAGTACTAGAAAAAAGATCAGATCTAAACTCAATAAGCATGGACAAATTACATGGAATCTTCACAACATATGAAATGAGATCTGAACAGGAAAATCCAGATATAAAAGAAGCAGCCTTTAAAGAATCCAAAAGGTCAAAGCAAAAGGGAAGGAAAAAAGAAGAACATAGCAACAACAATGATGTCTCAGAAGATGATGAAGAAGTGGCCAACTTTGTCAAAAGAGTGGACAAGGGAATTGACGGTAGGTATAGAGGTAAGCTTCATTTAATTTGTTTTAATTGTGATGGTATTGGTAATTTTTCTAAAAAATGCCCTTATAAGAAAAAGAGAAATGATTAACGTTACTCAAAAGGAAAACAAACATATAAAGGAAAAAGAACCACAAAGAAATTTTTCAAGAAAGAATTATGCACCAAAGAAAATATCTCATCATCAGATGAAGATGAAGTTAGTGACAATGAGACATAAAGAGTTCTATTCATGGTAGTAGAAGACTCTGATAAAGAAGACTCCGAAGAAGAATATGAAGAAGTCGAAGAAGAAATTGAAGAGGCAAAAGTTGACTACCAAGATGAATTAATGTGTACGATAGAAGTTATCAGAAGAGAAAATAAGAAAAAAAAGAAACTACAGGAAGAACTAGATAAGAAAGAAGACACTCAAGAACTAGAACAAATGATCACAAATTTGAAGGTTCAAATAGAAAAAGATAAAAGAATTGAGGAAGTACTCAAAGAACAACTAGAAGAAAAAGACAAGATCATTGGAAATTTAAAAGCAGAGATTGTCACATTAAGAAAGGATCTTCAAAATAAAAATATGAAGAACAACTCAAAAGTCTTGGATGACATTATAAACACTAAAAAATCTCATAACGACAAGTCCAGACTTGGATACAATCATATAGAAAAAGGATCAAGCTCCAAAACAACAAAGCAATAAGCATATCCAAAAATCTTTGCAGAAACAATCAAGGGGGATAGGAAGATATATAAGGAATATTATAGGGACATGCCTCCACCGAGAAGATTCTGATTTCATAATCAAGAACCGACAGATAGGCCTCAGGAAGAAGAAAAATTCATAAGAGTACCTCCTTTCAGAAGATCTTCAACTCCCAGGTATCAAACTATCTTTTTTGGTTTATGTTATGCATGTAATAATTTTTGACATAAAGTTGTGAATTGTAGAGATAACAACAGGAAAACAAACAAATTTGAAAGTCATACAAAAAGGGGTTATCCAAGAAGGCCTAGTGAAACACAGAGAAGAAGTTACAACAAGTTTGAATCTTTGGGCACTGAAGTGGAATGTCATAGATTTAACAATTTTGGACACATGGCCAAATATTGTAGAATGAAAGTGCCTCCTAGAGAATCATAACAGTAACAACATTCATAGATAGGAACCTTAGAAAAGGACATGGATAAGAAATAAGGATCAATATAGAAATGAAGAATGCACACTTTCTCTACAAGATAAGAAGAAGAAATGTGGTTGGTATGTTGATAGTGGGTGTTCAAAACACATGACAGGTGATAGAGACAGGTTTCTTACATTATGAAAGAAAAGAGATGGATCAGTCTCCTTTGGAAGTGATGATTCATCCAAAATCATTGGAAAAGGCATAGTCAAAATTGGGAACAAGAATACAAAGGCATAATTTTTTCTACTAGTAGAAGATATGAAACATAATCTTCTAGGTGTGAGTCAAATGTGTGACCAAGGTCATAAATTTACTTTCGATTGACAAAGGTGCAAGATAAGAAAAGAAGGTTCAAGAAAATTGATTTCTACAGCTGCGAGAGCTTCAAGCAACATATATGTGTTAAGTGAAATTGGAAATGAAAAGTGTTGTCTATGAAAGAAAGATGAAAGTTGGCTATGGCACAAAAGAATCGGTCACATACATTTTTATAACCTTGTCAAAGTCAGCAAAAGAGAAGAGTCAGACAAATTCCCCAGATCACGAAACCAACCAACACTTTATGCAATCATTGTCAACAAGGAAAGAAAACAAAGACTAGGTTCAAATCAAAGGAATATTCAACGACAAGACCACTGGAAATTGTGCATACTGATCTAGTTGGACCAACTACAACAAAGGGATTAAAATGTGAGAAATAATTTATGTTATTAGTTGATGATTATAAAATAATGGTCGCAGTTTGCTTTCTCAAGAATAAGTCAGAAGTTTTTGCAAACTTCAAGATCTACAAGGAAATGGTTGAAAATGAAATGGATTCAAAAATCAAATACTTGAGATATGATAATGGAGGAGAGTTCACTTCAAAGGAATTTATGGACTACTGTAGCAATCATGGAATAAAAAGGAAATTCTCCATTGCTAGGACACCTCAACAGAATATAGTTGTTGAAAGAAAGAACAAGACAATACAGGAAATGGCTTGAACAATGATAATGGATTCTGAATTGACAGATAGTTTTTGGACACAAGTAGTACATACAACAATTCACATTCAAAATAGAGTAATGCTCAGAAACAACACTGACAAAACTCCCTACGAGCTATGGAAATTAAGACCAACAAATGTGAAGCACTTCAGATTTTTTGGAAGCAAATGCTACATCAAAAGAGAATATGGAAGAATGATAAATTTAAATTCTCATGTGGATAAAGGAGTACTTGTTGGTTACTCAAGTACAATAAAGGAATACGAGTGTTACAACCTGAGATTGTATAAAGTGGTGGAAAACATCAACGTAACAATTGATGAAACATGTATACAAGAATTAAAGGAAGAAGAAAATGAATCAATGGAACAAATTTATGAAGAAGAAACAAAAGATGAAAAAGAAGGGGAAGACGAAGAGGACTTGACGAAAACAAAATATTAAGTTCAACAAGTAACTCCAAAAACACCTAGCATACAAGTACATAAAAATCATCCTTCAGATCAGATTATCGGAAAGAAAGACGCATGAGTTGAGACTAGAAGAAAAATCTATTCACCAGAACAAACGCACCTAGCACTCATATCTATGATTGAACCAACCTATTTTGAAGAGGCAAACAAGGATGAATTTTAGAACAAGGCGATGGATGAAGAATTGGATCAAATAGAGAAAAATGACACTTGGGAATTGGTTCAAAGACCAAAGGATAAGAATGTGATCGTCACAAAGTGGGTATACAAGAATAAATTGAATGAAGATGGATAGGTTACAAGGAACAAATATAGATTGATATGTAAAGGATATGCACATATTGAAGGAATCGAATTTGAAGAGACATTTTCCCTAGTTTCCAGAATGGAAGCAATCTGATTGGTTTTGGCTTATGCATGCTCCAAAAATGTTAAAGTGTATCAGATGGACGTAAAATCATATTTTCTGAATGGGGAACTTGAAGATGAAATCTACATTGAACAACCATAAGGATTTCAGTTGTTAGAGAACACAGATTATGTGTGTAAATTAAAGAAGGCCTTGTATGGTCTAAAACATGCTCCTAGAGCATGGTACTCTAGACTGGATAAATATCTACAAAAGGAAGGGTTCCAAAAAGGAAGTGCAGACAACAACCTCTACATCAAGGTAAGTCAAGATAGTATTTTATTAATTGAAGTTTATGTTGATATTATTTTTGGTAGTGATGATGATAGGTTAAGCCAAAAGTTTGCAAAGGATATGCATAATGAATTTGAAATGTCATTAATTGGAGAACTATACTTCTTTCTGGGACTTTAGATACGTCAAAGAAACCAATGAATTTTTAGTTCTCAAACCAAGCATATCAAAGAAATGCTAAAGAGGTTCAGAATGGAAGACTGCAAACCAATTATCACTCCCATGAAAACCAATTGCAAGTTAAATAAAGATGATGATTCAAAGTATACAGATCAAAGGTAATACAGGTCAATGATTGGTAGCCTACTATATGTGAAAGCATCCAGACCAGATGTAATGCAGGAAGTTGGACAGGTGGAACGATTTCAAGAAACAAAAAAGGAATCACATGTGTTAGCAATGAAGAGGATTTTTAGATATCTCAAAGGAAAAAAAGAGTTTGGATTATGGTATCCAAAAGGAAAGGATCTATATCTTATTGCCTACACAGATGAAAATTGGGCAGGTTGTATTGATGACCGACGAAGCACCAGTGGAGAAACATTCTACTTGAGTGAGTGTTTAGTATCATGGCTAAGAAAGAAACAATCATCAATATCTCTATTTACAGTCGAGGCAGAGTATATTACAACAAAAACATGATGTACACAGGTTCTTTGGATGAAACAAACTCTGATAGATATACAAGTTGAGTATGATGAGCCCATTCTTATATATTGTGATAATACAAGCACCATCAATATCTCAAAGAACTTAGTGATGCACTCCAAGATGAAGAACATTTCAATAAAGTATCACTTTCTATGGGAACAAGTTACATAAAAGAACATCAGAGTTGAGTATGTGGGCACAAAATAAAAAGTGGCAGACATCTTTACAAAACCACTTCCATGGGAAGCCTTTGAGTATCTTCACTAGAGACTCATAGTTATTTCTACTCCAAAATGAATGCTTTTGAATGCTTATCTTATATGTCTTAGATGTACACGAGGAAGAACCATAAAGAGGACAGTTCAGTTAGGGGGAGAAACCTTGGATGGGAAGATACCTTTTCCATTGATGACAAAGGGGGAGAGATTTATCATATGCATAGGACATAGGAATGATTCCAGGGGGAGCAATGGTCACAGAGATGTAGAGGACAAAGGCATGGTTATAGGGGGAGCATGCGTGACATGACTTCATTATTTAATGAAATGATTTCAGTATTTCATCATAGTGTTTCCATCAATGCCAAAGGGGGAGATTGTTGTTTAAGGTTGGTTTTCATTGATGCCACCCCTTGAAGAAAGTCCAATAGCGAATTCTGGTAGCACAAAGGTTTGGGTAATGGAACCAAGGTTGTTTAATGTATAATGGTATGAGTTTTAATATATTTGAAGGTAATAATATTATATATGTATATTACATGTCATTCCATTTCTGATGGTATGTGGAACGTCACATAACTCCTCACGGTTAGAGAGTTATGGCCATGAGAAGTTGGAGAACCTAGGTTTGGGTAATGGACCTAAGTTTGTTTAATGGATAATGGTATGAGTTTTGATATATTTTCAGGTAATACTATTCTATATGGATAGTACATTTCATTCCATTTCTAGTGGTATGTGTAATGTCACATAACTCCTGATGGTTTGAGAGTTATGGCCTTATGAAGTTGGAGGACTCTCATATGTCATCTAGAAGCCCCAAAAGGTCAAAGTAGTCAAAGTGGTTTAAGAGATTTTAGAAGGTAGATAATAAAGTGAAGTGATGAGTGTACTATAATTCAAAGTGAATAAAAATGAAATTATTTAAATAATAAATTTAATGGATAAATTAGAAATGGGTTAACCCTAAAATAAGGAAAGTGGACAAAGTGACCTAGAAGATGCTTCTAAGGAAGCTACTTGGAGAGTATAAATAAGAGGCAAGGCTCTCTCATCTTATATCACACTTGAGCATATTGAATTTATATAGGTTACTGAGGTAACCAAAGAATATATATAATCCTAATTTCAGATGGAAGGTGAAGAAAAGAAGGCTAGAATTCAAGGGAGGATAAATCCATTTGATGATGCTTTCTAAGGTATGTTATTTACAGATCATCTCACCATTTATGCAATAATTTTTTTTAACCATGAAATTGATATTCCATTTATTAAAAATATCCAAATATATGTGGTAAAAATTTCAGCTTGTGGGTCATTGTATTTTTGGAGTTACAATCCGTGGAAAATAGGGTTTGTGGCTAGTCCTGAAACTAGTCTAAAACAAGTGTTTTGGGTAAAAAAATCATAACTTATTGATAAAACATCCAAATTTAGTAATACAAAATGTGTTGGTTATAGTATATTATTTATTATTCTGTGTAATATTTTCATATCTATTCAACAAATATTCCATGCTGGACATGCTCTACAAGGCCGCTCTCTAGAATAAGCCAAAATTCTGCAAGGTATGCCATTTTTGCTATAACTCCTTTTATGAGAGGTTCCAAGTAGTAACACCTAGAGGAATTGCATAAAACAAACTAAAGATAATTATGTACTATTTTCAATTCTTTATTCATTACAGGTACATAGTTATGATTATTTCAAGTTAGGGTTGTTGACTAATCCCAAACTAGTCATGTGAGACTAAATAAAAGTTTGATGAAAATGCTAGTCTCTTGTTGTGAAAGTTAAGGAAGGTTTGAAGGTATGTGATCATATACACCAATTCTATTAGAGAGTTACAAATAATATTTGGATGATGAAATTGATGAGGGATTTTGGTTAAGGTACATGTTGGGTACATGGTTGAGACAAGTAGTTGATGAGTTGGCACATACATGAGGTATATAGTTGATGATTTTGGTACATATTGATGAGTCATAGTTGATGATTAGTTGACACATCATTGGTACATACCTGGTACATGGTTGGATGCACTTTTTTATGGTACATATTTATTATAGGTTGTCTGGTACAGGTTGGTGCATGGTTGATGCAATTGTTTATGGTACATGTTGATTACAGGTTGAGGTATAGGTTGATGCATGGTTTAGGTTTACAGGGGTATATCTCATAGTGATAGTGTGATAGTGGTTCCATAATTCTACTTCTACTTCAGGGTGGTTGGACGGGGCAAGGACAGGTGGTTGTAGCCACCTTTCGGTTATAGTCATAGAACAAAGGGGTTGTAGCCTCCTTCTGGATGTACCTTGAGAATAGGGGAGTTGGATCTTTCCTCGGGTTGTAGCCTGAGAAAAAAGGGAGTTGGAGCCTCATTCTAGTTGCATCTATAAAACAAAGGAATTTGGTGCTTCCAATGAATGTAATTCTTCAAGACATATAATAAAAAGAATTCCATGGTTTTCTCCCACTTTTGGTTTCCACGTAAAACACTGGTGTATTGTGTATGTGTATGATTGTTTATTTGTTCATTTCTTATTTACTCTATAGTTATTGGATGATAATGCTACATTGATATAGCACTTGTATTATATGGTTAAAAATGATTTTATTGCTCTATTACTGATTCAATCCCCCTCTTAGTAATCCAACAGGAAACTCTTTTCACACTCCAATGTCCACTGAAACTTCACTCCCTTATTTTGCAAGGAAGTGATCGTGTGTTCAATATTGGAGAATCTTGAAATAAATATTCCATAGTAGCCTACAAGTCCCATGAAGGATCTAACCTCGGTCACATTCTTAGGTTCTTACCATCCTTTAATGGCCTCAATATTTCCAAGATCCACTACTATCCCTTCCTCTGATATGATATGCCCCAAATAATGATTTTGGTTCTGATAGAATGAACACTTGCTCAAGTTGGAATACAACTGATGCTCCCTTAATACTTGTAATATAATATCCAAGTGTTTCTTATGTTCTTCTTCCGACTTGGAATATATAAGAATGTCATCCAAAAAGACAATGACAAACTTATCTAAGTATTTTATGAAAATACCATTCATTAAACACATGAAGACAACTAGTGGATTTGATAACCTGAATGTCACCACTGTGAACTTATAATGACCATACCTTGTTCTGAAAGTAGTCTTGCTAATGTCTTCCTCTTTAATTCTTACCTGATGGTAACCTGACCTGAGATCAATCTTGGAGAATATTTTTTCATTCTTCAACTGATCAAAGAGGTCATCGATCCTTGGAAAATGATACTTATTATTTACAATTACTTTGTTCAACTACCTAAAGTCAATACAAAGTCTCAATGTTCCATCCTTCTTATTTACAAATAATACTAGAGCACCCCAAGGTGACACACTTGGGTGTATATGCCCCTTCTTCAGAAGATCTTCAAGTTGCATTTTCAAATCCTTTAACTTTTGTTTACTCATCCTGTAAGGGGTCTTGGGTACTGGAGCTTCTCCAGGTATCATATTTATAAAGAAATCAATATCTCTTTTAGGGGGTAATCCTAGTATTTCTTTAAATACATCCTCAAACTCCCTTAGGACTGCATAATATTCAATATTTGACACTCTATATTTAGGTGTCTCTTCCATATGAGCTGCAAATATTTGGCATCTTTTTCTGTAACATTTCTTTAGCTGAAAAGTTAAAATTTCTCTAATAGTTATTTCCTTGGGAATTCCCTTCACTGTCCTTAGGTTCCATTCTTCATCCCATCAAGTCAATTCTTTATTATAACAGTCTAGGATAGCATGGTGTTGGTCCAACCAATCCATACTTATTAGACAATCGTAGGAACCTAAGAGAAATATGTTTAAATCTACCTTAGTGCTCAGTCCATTAATGTCCACTGGGCATGACTTAACCATATCATTAAATTTTCTTTTGGCTCCGGTAGCCAGCTACACCATCCAATATTTTCCATGTTTGATTCTTAGCAAATGAAATCTTTCCACCATATTAGAATCTATATAACTATGACTAGCTTCCGAATCAACTAAAATTGCAATGGTTTGGTTGTTGATCATACCTTCCACTTCAATCATGTGTGACTAAAATTCAACTTGCTTGTTGCCCATGGATGTATAGATCCTGGGTACATTCCTGCCCATGTCCTCCACTGTTTCAACTTGCTATACATTGTGAACAACTCTCACGTTTTCAATTCTATGAGGATAATCTATATACTTATGATCTTCCTTACAACGCCAACATTGAATAGGTGTCTTCCTTGGCCTTTGCTCCCCCGTCTCAATCATTTTGGGATCTCTAGAAGTTGGCTATCCCTGAAGAGTATTTCTGAAGAATGGTGGCTTAGTCCCCTTCTTCCTCTGTTCCATCTTGTACTTCTTCTTTTCTTCCCAAGATTTTTGTAAAGTTTGATTTTCTTTATGCTTATCATATAGGAATTTAGCTCACCTTATGGTCTCCTCCAAAGTTTTGGGATCATCATATTGTATCTTGTTACTGATGAAGGAAGGAAATCCACTCAAATACCTCTGAATCTTAACTGTCTCATCCTTGATGAATGAGACATACTTTAACAATTCTAAAAACCTTATTTCATATTCATCTATGGTCATACTCCCAATCTTGAGTTCAAATAACTCCTTCATTTTCTTGTCATAATAATTCTTAGTCAAGTATTTCTTTTGAAAATACTTCTTGAATTCCTTCCAAGTAACATTTTCTCTTTCATTTGTCACACTTGCACAAGTTGGTCCCACCAGATGGATTCCTTTCCCTTGAGATTGTAGATAAAAATTCTTCCTTTTGCATGTGAAGAGTAATGATGTAATTGAAAATAATTTATCCAATTTATTTTCTATTATGTCCAAGCTTTGCATTAAATTCATTTTGAAGTCCTCCTACTGCTCCTTGGTTTTCATAAGCCTTTCATTATCAAATTTATGAATTTTGACATCTTTTTGCAAATTTTTAATGGTCTCTACCATGTTCATATTTTCTTCCTTTCCTTCTCCATGTCCATTTGAGTTTGTACCTTCAATACCTATATGGACATCCATCCCTCTGATCTCATCTTCGTAGATGTAATCCTCCTATGTATATTCCATCCCTCTACACTTTGTGTTGATCCTAATATGATCTATTTGTTTTTAACTTTGCAAAATGTGCAACCAACAAAACTTTGTTAGGCTGATTGCTTTAACAAATTCAGGAAATTATGCTCAATTATAGTTCCATAATATATCATAATTATTTATTCTCATTTTCATAAAAAATTGCTTGCCCAGGTCAATTTGATGAGTGATTATTGATATTCTACTTTACAAGATCTTTCCTGCACCTGCTTCCATGCTCAAATCTGAGTCTTGAGCAGGAAGTTATGGATATTTTGAAAATTGTTCTTCCTCTTCAGAGCTGAATTGGTTCTTGGACCCGTGCTTGATCCTCTCCTTAGGTTCACAGGTCCTTTTTACTTCTTTAAGTGCAGGTACGTATAAATTGAAACCCCACATAATCCTTCTCTAATCCCTTTTTTGTCTTTAAAACATTTTTCTGGAACTATCCCTTTTCCCTTCATCTCTCAATCTCATGTGACTACAAATATGACCATGTGCTTATCTGAAATGCGCTTATTCAGAGATTTAGAACTTCGGGTCTCTGGAACTTCGGGCTTCACAGTTTTTCATAGCACCACACTTTACTTCTTCCGAACATCGAACTGGCGAACTCTTGGAGAGGCTCTCTGGAGATTCGCACTTCAAAGGTCCTTGCAACCACTACACCTTAATTCTCCTAAACTCTGAAATTCCGAATTCCACGGGTTGGAATTTCAGTGTTTCATTACTCTGGTGCTCCGTGACTTTGGGATTTGGAATTTTGGACCACACCACATGCTATGCTCACCGAACGTCGAACTGGAAAACTCTCGAAGAATATCTCTAGAGTTTCGTTCTTTAGAGGTTTTTAAAACAACATACTCCCATATCCCCAAATGACAAATCTCTGCACTTTCAGAGTCTCATAAAAAACTATGCACCAGGGGGTGATACGTGGCAAAAATATAGAGATGACACATGAGCCATTCTATGGGTGACATGTGTTAATTTCCAATTGACACAAAAATTCTATGAAAATAATGAAACAAGATGACACATGGAATGCTTAGAGTGGGTCCACATCACTATAAGTGACGTCAATATGCCATGTCAATCCGACACTTTGGGAATTTGGGACTCTGGGCTTCATAGGATCTCACACCAGGACACTTCAAAACACTCGAATACTGAACTTTCGAACAGGTGTTCCTCAGAGCTTCAGGAATTCGACGCTCCGGGACTTTGAAACTTTAGAGGATTTCACACTAGAAGAATTTAAATACTCTGAACATCGAACTGGTGGACTCCTGAACCATCGCTCTCCATAGCTTTGGGACTTCAGGATTTTTCGCTGATGATCACCATCCAAACCCTGAATTGTCGAACACCAAAATTCCAAACACTTTCTAATCTATGGACATGTGTCTTCCAAATATGAATGGTCCAGATTGGCTCCAAACTTCAATACTTCAGGGAAATATTCACCCTATGCAACCAAAACCAAATTTCCTTTGAGTGATGAACTACCGAATGACTCGAGGATCCAACAACCCACCTTCTCCCAAATCATCTACGGTGTAGATTCACTATGGGGCTTCCAAGATTTAGGTATTTTTCCTCTTTCTTGTCAAATAATTAAAAATTAATGAAGTAATGAAGTCCAAAGGACTTGAGGGGTTAACTGTCGTGCTCCTTTTCCTAGATATGATGACTATGAAGGATTCAAATGTTTCCCAAACCGATCCTACAACCATTGTGGTTTCCCTAATTTCTTCACCTCCTGAGATTTCAAACATGGTTAAGGTGTGCTCTCAACTCCCTCTTGACACTCATGGATGCTCCGAAACTCGAATTTTGTCCAATTCGACAACAAATCTCTATGAAACTTTTGCTTCAACTTATACTTACACAACCCATCTAGGCTCAATGTTCAAAACTAGATCTCTGATACCAAATTGTTGTAAATTTTTTGAACCTTCACAAAATATATCTAACTAAACAATAATACACACATTTGCAGAGAGAATTGGAGAAAGAAGAAGGAGATAAAGAATGAAAGAGTTCTCATTAACCGTTGTGAATAATGAATAATTTACACATGATATATTCTGTATAACTCAATGAGTGCGCATTGGAGGAGAAACAATGCACCATAGTGGTGGTCTAGAGTGATCTGGACACACACCAATAGTTGCGGGCGTGAACTACCACCTAGTCTAGTCTCTCAGGCAGTTACGAGAGTGAATTGCCACCTAGTTGAGTTAACTAGTCAACTAGTCTTCAGTTAACTGACTGAACATAGAGTAGTGAGGAGTTAGGGTAATGCACCAGTCTGATGATGATACCAAGGAAAGGTCGAATTATCATGGTGATGATCCCAATTTTGCATGGTGACAAAACCAATGCAACATCTAAACTCAACTCAACTAGTCAAACTGAAGTGTCAACTGAAAGAGAATATTCTTTAGGTGGAATATTATCCCCTAAAATAAAAGAGAATGGATAATGAATAATTATGACTAATAAACAAGGAAAAACCTTTGGAAAAAGAAATCCTAGGTGTGTGTGAAGTAACTCCAACACCCCCCGTGAACATCACTATGGTGAAAATAAAGAATGGGTCTCGACAATGAGGCCATGTTACGTACCCAAATACAGAAGATACACTGAAATAAAGTGAGGAAAGAGGGAAAACCTCATGGGAACGCTCCCCCCCCTCAAGGTACAATATATGTAAGAAGAAAAATTATCGTTTCTAGGAAACAATGTCCTTCACTCCAAGACGACTTGGAATATAATGGACCTTCTTCTCAGTGAAGGTCTTGGTGAATATGTCTGTCGTCTGTTCTACTAAAGGACATAAATGTAAGTTGATGATACCCTCATGTACTAATTCCCAGATGTAGTGCATGTGGATCTCGATGTGCTTCATCCACTACCTCTGAACTAGATCTTTGCAGAACTTCAGAGTGCTCTAGTTGTCACACCAGATGACGATCGACCGATGAAACTAAATTCCTAACTCAATGAGAAAATGTTGTATCCACATAGCTTGAATGGTTATGTTAACTACCTATCTGTACTCTACCTCGGTTGAAGATAGAGAAATGGCAGATTTCTTCTTGCTCAAAAAGTAGATAGGTTCGGAACCAGGACTGAGTGAGTAACCAGATGTGGACTTACGATCAGTGCTATCACCAACCTAGTCATAATTAGTAAATCCAATGAGATATAATGTAAAGTCTATTTCATAATGAATCCCAAAGGTGACTGTGCCCTATACGTGTCGAAGGATACACTTTGCAGCCTTCCAATGTAGCTCATGCGACTCCTTCATGAACCTGGAAACTCCGCCAACTGCATAGGAGAGGTCTGGTCTGGAGTGTGAGATACAACAATCTCCCCACTAGTTGTCTTTATAGTGTGCTATCAACCAGTGGAGTCTCCCCACCATCCTCAACTTTGACTCCTGATAGGAAAGGAGTCGGAGCATACTTGCAGTATGTCATGTGAAATCTCTCAAGGAGATCTCGTGCATACTTGGCTTGAGACAGTTTGATGCCTGATGCATCCTGACTCATATCGAGTCCAAGGAAGAAGTGTAGTGGACCCATGTTCATCATCAAAAACCTGTCATGTAGAATCCTCTTGACTGCAACAATCAATGAATTTGAGCACCCAGTGATCAACAAATAATCAACATACAAAACTAAAAGTAGAAGTGAATCGATCGTCTTGAGCATGTAGACATTCAGATATGATTTACAATGTACAAAGTTCCATGAAAAAAGGTAGGATTCCATCTTGGCGTACCATGCCATCGAATCCTTCTTGAGGCCATAAAGGGATTTCTTCAGTTGACAGACGAAAGATGAGTCTTGCATAAATCCCTAGGGATGCTCCATGTAGATATCCTTAGAGAGATCACTATGAAGAAATGCATTCTTAACGTCCATCTGATGGACTTCCCATCCTTTGGCTACCACAATGGAAAGTGCCAATCATATGGAATCCATCTTTTCTACTGGAGTGAAGGTATCATCATAGTGAATACCATGAACCTACTGAAAGCCTTTGGCAACAAGCCTGGATTTGTATTTGCTAATCTGTCCATTCGATGTGATATTGGTCTTGTAGACCCATCTGCATATGAAACATTTCCTCCTAGAAGGAAGGGGAACCAGATCCCAAGTCTAGTTCTCAAGGAGGGAGTTGTACTCCTCTTGCATAGCAGATTCTCAAAAGGGATTTCCAACAACCTCACCATAAGACTATAGATTTGAATATTGAACCAATAAAATATGCCTGGAGGGAAATGGTTCAGTGACAATGAGTGCAACAGGAGGCTCCTACAAATCAGATCGATTCCTCCTAGTATCAGCTGGATCACCAACGAGATCTCCCGCATCTTGAAGAGTAGTCTATTCCCACTTGGGCCTCTTCTCTGGCTCTATAACTACATCTGGATGCTCTGACTCTGCATCCATCTGTATTGACTCTGAATCTAAATCATCCGAGTCCTATGAATCAGAACTCTTTCCTAAAGAAGAGTTGATGCAGGAGCATAAGCTCACAGCACTAGAGGATCTATGGTTGTTGAAAGTCAAAGGCAAATTTTATTAAAGAGAGTGGGTGCTCTTTAATTTACTTGTTGTATTCAGTTCAAATTCAATAAATTGTCAAAGGATCTCGAATCCTAACAAT
>ML781474.1:935450-949283 GCA_009831015.1 Picea engelmannii | reverse complement strand
AGAAAGGTTCCCCAAGGGTACCTATAATAAGTTGAAGCTCAAGAAGATTGGACCTTGTAGGATTTTGAGAAAATTCTCAGCAAATGCCTACGAAATTGAATTGCCTGATAATATAGGTATCTCACCTATATTCAATGTTGCAGCTTTATATCCTTATCAGGGGGGTGAAACTGTGACTTCATCAACAAATGAATCAGATACTAGACAAAAGACAGTATGGCAGAAACAGATTCCTGTTATACAAGAGCTGGAAATGGAGAAGATATTGGACACCAGAGTTCTGAAGAAGACCAGAAGACATGAGTACTATGAGTACTTGATCAAATGACAGAATCATCCAGTGGAGGATGCTACATGGATGACTGAAGCAGATATACAAAAACATGGCAGCACTGTAGAAGAACTCATGAACAGGAGTTCATGAATTTTTCTGACCTGAGGAGTCTGATGCAGGAGCATAAGCTCACATCACTAGAGGATCTATGGTTGTTGAAAGTCAAAGGCAAATTTTATTAAAGAGAGTGGGTGCTCTTTAATTTACTTGTTGTATTCAGTTCAAATTCAATAAATTGTCAAAGGATCTCAAATCCTAACAATGTAATAACTATAGGAGAAGTTAGGATTACAATTAGAAATTGTAGGATCTAAAGGATTCGATCCAGACTTTGTGGATCTGAAAACCTAAGTTTTGAAACTGTATTTAGGCAAATGAAATCGATTTGTAAAGGACGAGAGAGGTCAGGGGGAACAAGAGAGCACGAGAAGAAGTGCACGGGGAAATTGCAGTGGAGAATTTATCAATAAAATTTCTTCCATTATGCAAATCTTTGATATATGAAAACCCTGCTCGTCTATGTATGACTGTGATATCTTGTACTCATATGCATTGCCAATGTTGTTTTAATAATCCCTGAAATCGAACCAAATCTGTAATGAACTAATAAATTCATTCTGTAAGTATTAGAATCAAGGGTGGAGATCAAAAGCGGAACTGGAGAGGATCAGAGATTAACGGTGTAGATCATCCATAAGACGGACGATCATGATCGGAGCGGAATCGATCAGTGAAGAACCGATGACCCAGATCGTAGCGGAGAAGTGGAGGCTTAAACTCCAAAACATTTGGTGAATTCCGGTGAGGACAAGTGTCCGTCGATATATGGAAGCGGAAGGGAGAGGTTCAAATTTCGAGGGCATTTCTCATTCTCCGTTGGGAACTACGTGTCATGTGGAAGCGGAAGTGGAAAGGTAAGTACCAAAAGGTGTCAGTGTGTTTTTCCGTTGGACTATGGTTATGTCGTATGGTCATATGGTGTTTAATACCGTATGTCAAGTCCTTTTTCGTTGAGTGCTAGCAAACCAAAAGGTGTTAAACCCGCCAATTCGATAGAAGTTCTATCCAATAGAATGGATATGCCAATTTTAGCGACAATTAGCCAAATTTAGCTCTGTCAATTAAAATTCGCTAACACCAGCTGCATTAAGAGTCTACATGTGCATGATCATCATCTCAGACAGGTGGAAGAATGAAGGTGTCTGCATGCGGCTGTTGAGGTGCATGTGAGACACTTTCCTCGAATTGGAAACTACGCTCAATGATTATTCAGTCCGAGGAAAGATAAATAAGCCTATATCCCTTCACACTATCAGGGTATCCAACAAAAATGGACTTAGTGATCTGTGGATCAAGTGTCTTCCTATTTTCATAGGGAATTCAGGCCCATGCAGGTGAATCGAAAATGCGAAAGTAGTTCACTTTTGGTTTGAGGCCACTCCAAGCCTTGTAGGGGGTCTTATCCTTGAAAAATCTATGTGGAGATCTATTTTGGATGTATGTTGCACAATTAATTTCTTAAAGCCATATTCTCTGTGGTAGTGACTTTTCATGCAACATGCAAGATGCCATCTCCTTTAGAGATCTATTTTTCACTCAAAAATTTCGTTTTGTTGTGGAGTATAGGGAACTGTGTGCTGCAACTAGATCCTTGCCTCATGGAAAAGATTATGGATCTCATGATTTACATACTCTCCCCCATTATTAGTTCGGAGGAATTTGATCTTCTTTCTTGACTGTGTCTCAACCAGGGCTTTGAAATCTTTGAGGTGTTGAAAGACCTCTGATTTTTGCCTGAGAAAGTAGATCCAAGTAAAACGTGAGAAATCATCAACAAAAATGAGAACAAACCTCTATTTACTGATGGATGGATGTGGAAAAGGACCCATAAGGTCACTTTGGATCATATCTAAAGGTGTATAATCTCTCTAAGACTTTCCTTTGTCAAATTTCTCTTGAGGGTGTTTTCCGAGAACACATCCCTCACATACTCCCTTGGAAAAATGGATGTATGGTAGACCATCAACCAATATTTTCTTGCTAAGATGTTGCATGTATCTAAAATTCAAATGTCCAAACCTTTCGTGCTATATCCTACTACTTTCATCAGCATGAGTAAGGAGTAAAGAAGAATTAGGTTCAATGAATTCAGAAAATGTATACAATCTAAACTGATGATTTACCTCACTGGTAGCAACCCTGGAGTTGGTTTCCATGTCATAGATGTCCACTAAATTTGGTGTGAATATGAATTTCTTTCCAGTGCTGGAATTAATCATTTGATGCACAGAGAGAAGGTTGACATAAACTTTGGGAACGTGAAACACATTCTCGAAGCTTCTGTTGGTGAGTTCAATCTTTCCTTTGCCGGTGACTTCGACATAAGAGTTGTACCCCATCAGAATAGGAGGATGTTTTCATGCATCCAAAGAATAATATACTTCTTTTTAGGAAGCCATGTGATGTGATTCTCTTGAATCTATGATCCAAGCATCGAGAGAGGAGTTGATGGCAATCAAGGCATGGATAGAATTGCCTTTCTTGGATTTCAGATTTTTCTGACTTCTTCTTCTTGACACCCTCAGGGATGCGATATCCAAGTTTGTTTTTCTAAATTATTTGATACATTAGATATATTTTCTTTTTCATGCATGTGGATTCCGAATGGAATCCTTTGTGACAATATGTGCATTTCTCTCCTTTTCTTCTCTTTTCTCCTTTAGATCCGGAGGCATCGATGAAGGGTTTTGTGTACCCTTCCTTCTTTGGATGTGAATGATATTTCCATTTATCTTTATCTTTATATTTCTGACATTTTTGGCTGCCATCATGCATAGTGAGTGCATGTAGCCTTGGGCCTTTGATTGTGCCCATGTTGATGAGCTTGGTTTGCTCTTGTGTCAGGGATTCGATAAAGTCCTCAAGAGAAGGCATCTTCTAGGAGGCTCCAGAGGAAAATATGATAGTATGGAATGTGGATACGAATACAGAAAATTCAGGACCAATATTGGAGAGAATGGTGAGAACCATTTGTTTCTCCTCCTTCGATTTATCAACCCTGCAAGATTTGAGTTGCGACAATAAATCCTTGAATTTTGTAAATAAATCTTGGATATTGTTGAATCTTTTTGGATCCAATGTGAGAAGATACACCTCCAACATGTGTCCCATCATCTCATCCTATTTTCCAAAGAGCCCTTCCAAATCGGTCCAGACTTCATTGGGAGTCTTACAGGAAGATATATGAAAAAGGATATCGAGAGAAATAAGACCGCAAATTGTTCCAAGTGCCTCATCCATGCGATTTAAGTACTTGGATTTTTATATGGATGATGTCGGTTATGTATATGTATTCAAGGTTAACCTGTACAACCCTCTAGTTTAGATATGTATGGCTATTTTCTACTTCCATGCAAAATAGTTGTAAGGTGTAAGAATGAATTCTTTTTGGAAATCCATCTTTCCGCTGTCTTCAATCTTTTGTACCTAAAAAACATTTTGGTGTAGATTTTTCTTAGCAGTTCGTCAGCTTTGATACCATATAAATTTGTTGAACCTTCATAGAATATATATATCTAAACAATAATACACACATTTGCAGAGAGAATTGGAGAAATAAGAAGAAGGAGAGAAAGAATGAAATAATTCTCATTAACTGTTGTGAATAATGAATAATTTACACATGATATACTCTGTATAAGTCAATGAGTGCGCACTAGAGGACAACCAATGCACCATAGTGGTGGTATAGAGTGATTTGGATTCACACCAATAGTTACGAGAGTGAGTTTCCACCTAGTCTAGTCTCTCAGGTAGTTACGAGAGTGAACTGCCACCTAGTTGAGTTAACTAGTCAACTAGTCTTCAGTTAACTGACTGAACAAAGATTAGTGAGGAGATAACTAAGGGAATAAAGGGTAATGCGCTAGTATGGTGATGATACCAAGTCAAGGTCGAATTAGCATGGTGATGATCCCAATGTTGCATGGTGACAAAACCAATACAACATCTAAACTCAACTCAACTAGTCAAACTGAAGTGTCAACTGAAAGAGAATATTCTCTAGGTGGAATATTCTCCCCTAAAATATAGGAGACTGGATAATGACTAATTATGGATAATAAAAAAGGAAAAAAATTAGGAAAAATAAATCCTAGGTGTGTGTGAAGTAACTCCAACAATTGTAGCATACCCAACCATAAACTTACTGGGTTATGCCACACATAAACTCTTGCAGAACTATATAAATTATAACATACCCGACCCACCCAGGCTGGGACATGCCACTCCATAAAAACAATAACTTTATTTGTATATATATATAAACAAACAAATGCATTCTGTGAAAACACATGTTCATGTGGAAATACTAGTAAACATATACATGAAGTATACACAGGAAATACCCATAAATATAAAGATATGTATAAATAAAAAACATGCAAATGAACACAAAATTGATACTTATTTGTTTATAGAACACCACCAACTACATGCAGACCTTCCAAGATCCTCCTAGCCTTAGACCACACTGCTTAGAACTCTAAGCAGTGGGTCACTCTCGAGCTGGGATTAATATTCACCTGGGTAAAGGGGTTCCTAGCTAGGCCGAGACAATACAAAAAACATGAAGGATTTCATCCTAGGAGCCAACTCAAACTAGCATCCTATAGTCTCTCATTCCCCACATGCCTGTCCCACCCCAAGAAGTGTGCCCCTTCTCCACTCAACAGTCCTTCGGCTACCCCACTTCCCTTCTAGGGCTTCAACAATAGGCTGGATAGGAAGTCTCAGAGAACTGTAGCTACAACTCGTCTCCCTCAGGAAATCACTTTCCCATCAATTATCTCACCTTGAGAGAGTTTCTCACGAGCATGAAAACCTGCTTCTTCAATCCATGTGCCCGAAAACCCACCTCTTCAAACCCACTGGCCTAAGAACCTGCTTCTTCAATTCATGGGCCTGATAACTTGCCTCTTCAAACCCATGGGCTTGAGAACCCACTCCTTCAGTCCAATGCTTAAGTCAAATAGTTACATGTAATGGTGAAGACATCAACAACATTTAGTTAATGCGTAGGTGATTATGGCAACAAAATTCAGAGCATGGTACAATTGTTGCTCATAAAAAAAGGTACAGTACTGGCTTAGGTAGGTACAAGTGCACTATGCATCCTAGGAGGGATACAATTTACTACAGATAATAGGAAATATATGGGGTATCTCTAGATGGGTGTGCAAGCTCAAGAGGTAAGACTGATCGCATGAATTGTTGAGTGCATGAATGGGAATAATCATCCATTCATTGGTGAGTGGGAAGAATGGGAAAATGGACTAATTTCCTTCACATATATCTGCATGTGCCCTTGATGACACATGGATCTCAAGGAGATTGATTATCTCCACTTGTAGTTAATTCTCTTTTCCATAAGAGATTAGGATAAAATAATTACCCTTACAATAGTCTTTAAGAATAACATTATAATATTCCTATGGCAATAAGCCCTCTAGCTTAGCCCCAATTCTAGGCTCTTATCCCCTCCCTTTCCCTTCCTAGTGGAGTTCAGTCCCCCATACTCATTTATCATGGTTGGTCTACACACAATGATGTATTATATTAATGATATGAATGTTTACATATACAAAAATAGGCTCCCTCACCTTTATCATCTAGGCTCTCCATCCTAATCATCACATAAGCCTTCTGGCTTACAATCACCCGAATCAACAACCTATAAAATATATTTACAATTTCAACTGGGGCTTGGTCTTGGGATATTACAATAGGTGCATTCTTCAACTCAAATGACATTACTGTGTATTGAAAACTTACCCATTCTGTCGCAAATGTAGTATTGTGACTATCTTCCTATGCAATTATTATTTGATGGTAGCTTGAGAAACCATATGTGAATGAATATGCTTCTTGTGCACCTACGTTTTCAAGTAATTCATATATAAATGGTGTAGGGAATGGATCGTGGAGGAATGCATCATTCAGTTTCCTCAAGTCGATGCAGATTCTTATACCCTCTATTTTCTTGTCCTACACCACCACATGACTTATCCATTCCGATTCTTCAACCAGTTCTATGAATCCTTCCTTTAGCATATAAACAATTTCCTATATTTTTTTTTTGTATCTTGGGTTCAGTCTGTAGGGCCTTTGTTTCACTAGTTTAACATCTGGTTTCAACAAGATTTCCATCTCCCCTAGATCGCCTGCTATCCCTTTAATATCAAAGAATGTAGCGGGGAATACATCTTGGTATTCTCATAGTAGATCTGCTATATTTTCTATGGTTTACTCATCCCAGTAATATCCTATCTATGCAAAATTAGGGATTTCCTTGGTCCCAATATTAACTTTTCGTGTCTTTTCTAGCTACGTGTATGTTGTGGATTCCAACTATGGGACCTCTACTGTTCGTTCCCCCTCTATTTCTAGTACTTGGACATTGCGGGGATCTTCATCATCCTGATCCTTCTATGTCACATTGTAAAATTCCAATAACTTGTGAACCATCATAGAGGTGTTGTGTTTGTTGCATATAGATAGTACTTCCGTTGATTCTTCTTCGAAGAATATTTTCTGTTTAATTTTCTATAGCATTGTACTTATTAGGGTAAAAACATCCTAAAAGGTAAATGTTACTTGGAATCATCGAGTTATGTAATCCCAGTCTGTTGTATTTTTTGTGCATTTCCATTTCTAGGTACCAGTTCCTTGGGATAATGTCTAGGGTATGTATGAACCTATGTGTCCATTGTTTCCTTAGTACTGAATTCCATGATGTTTCACACTACGCAACATGATCTATTGGGTTTCCTTACTCTGCATACTTCTACATCATGTCTCCCTCATCAATATTGAATCATGTTTACAAAGGGGCAAGCTCAGGGTTCAACGCTACAACAACGCACCAACAAAGCCCTAACCACCGACCCTTCCGGAAACACCTACAAAGTAGATGAAGTCTCACCCGAGGTAGAGCCAAGGGTGGTTGAAAGAATCAGGTTTCTGCAACCTTATCTGGGACACAAATCTATGATTATAACACTTAATACATCTCTTAGCACCATCAGTCCCTCGATATGCAATCACTATTCACTTAGCTGATAAAACAGAGCTTTGCATTATTCACACTAATCTATAGTATCTAAGCACTTAGCATATAAATGGATCAGGATGAGCATATCAAACACTAATCATGACTATCTTGATCAAATCTAATATTCTCACATATCATAAGAACAAAGCAGAAGTATATCTATCTAATAATATCAAAGAACTTAACCAATAACATGTGAACACATCAAGACAAAGAAAAAATCACATAACACAGTGTTTATGTGATTCACTCCCACCCTGGGGCTACATCCACCAACTCTTCTTATTTATTGTCTTTAGTCAATCAATTAAAAGAACAAAGCCTTCAAAACCCTTACTCCGCACAGGACAAAAGATCTACACAGCTCGCTAGATCCTTCTTCCTTGCGTTACAACAAAAAGACTTCTACAGTCTCACACAAGGAATTGCAGTCAGCTCTGCAAGTCTTACTCAGAATGCACAAATCCATTACAATCCACACTAGAACTTAGCATACATTCAAATCAAATATATGCACTATTTGAATACTCCTCTATATGGCCTAGATATATATATATATATATATATATATATATTACAAAATAGGCCTACACATGGGTAAACCCATGGGCCGACATCCCATTCCTGTTACATATTCCCAAAAACCCAAAAAGGGGCCCAAAAGGGGGCTGAGATCCCGTGATCTTTGCTTTGTCTTGCGCTCCTCCTTCGACAGGATTTCGAAGTCCCAAAATAGGTCAACATGACCAAGAAACTCCCAAAACTTGGTCAAGGGCCAACAAGCCCCCAAAACTCACTTGTGATGACTTGTCCTAAGTCACTTTGGTCTGAGCAATTTTGCCTCGAATTCCTCACACTTGGCTCAAGATGCTTCGACTTGCTGCTTTGTTGTGGCCTCTTTTTTGGAAAACTCTTGGATTACTGTGTTGTTCACTGGCCCTTCTAAGCATTGTTCTGCTACAGTGACAACCTATTCTAACTCTGCTCCTCATCTCTCTACCTATGTAAAAAGCTGACATGCCTTATCTTGTGCAGGGTGAAGTCGTTGAGTGACTTCAATCACTTTTATTTGAAGCATATGGATCTGCTGCTGAGCTATGTGTTGTTCTTGAGACCTCTTCATTCTTTCTATAACTGATAGGGCCTTCAACTGCACCTGTAGTGTATCTGTGTGTTGCTTCACTTCCTAGAGCTGCGACTCCAGTATCTGTAACTTCGTGTTCTCAGTGAGGTTTTCATATGTTTGGGTGTTGTGGTTACTCAACTACTTGCATTCTAATGCAAGATATTTTAATCTGTCAACTGCACTGCGGGCAGTTTCTTCTCGTTGGTCCCTTACGTCCTGCGGGGTCTTGGGTACAGTGCATAATTCTAGATCTATGATGCGTTGTTGGAGTTGTTGGATCACTTCTTAGAGTTGCGCCACCTGTTGTGGAGCTCTCTCTTCAGCCTTTACTTCGAAAAATGTCACAGAGTGAAGTGATCTTTTGACCATTTCCTTAACTTCAAGTTTCTCTGTGAGCAACTGTTCCTTTTATTTATGTAGCTGGGATTTTTCTTCATCGGATTTTATTTGGAGAGCAAGCTTCTCTTGTTTTGCAAAACTGCGTTGCTCTTCAAGGACTTCTTGTACTTGTGCTAAAGCATGGCTGGCTTGCGCTTTCTCCTCCTGTGCTCATCGAAGGTGAGATTTGACTGTATCAATGATCTGGTGGACTTGAGCTGGATCATCTCCTAGTTCTGGTGTTTTCGATGGAAGAGGTGCAGTGGAAACTATGCGGCTAGACTGTAGTGCCTACTGCACTCCTTGAAGTTCAACCTTGATCTAATTGGACACTTCCTCCTGTTTAGCTTATTGCTTCTATGCTATTTCCAATGAAGCATTGTTTAGTGATTCAACGATGAATTTGAAGTCATCTGAGGTGAGGGTGGTCTCAAATTTAGTCCTGGTTTCTTTTGATTTCTTCCTTGAAGAAGGTTTCAGAGGGGAAACCTTTCTTTTCTTTGAGGGGTCCTCCTCGTCTACAGGTGGTGTAACCTCACCTTTCTTCTATTCAACTTCTACACCATCTATCTCTCCACCATCACCTCCTTTCTCAGGTGAGATAGAATCAGTCTTCTCCGAGGTACTACTTACATCTTGAGCTTCTTCATTTTTCTTGGTCTTGCTCGGTCTAGGTGTATCGTGCACTACTTCTGGACTGTCAATATCAGATAGCTCCATGGGTTTTTTTGGAATGAGGAGGTCCACTAACCATTCCTTAGTAATCGCTTCTAAGTCTTCCTCTGTCATCTTGTAGTATGACTATAACTGTCGTTTATGCTCATTAGCGCGCACTATTATGTAGATGAAATGGCAGTCCACGCTGAATTTCATCAAGGGCCTGAACCTGTGGAGAGTGTTCATGTTTATACGAGGCTTAGACTGGATGGCTGTATTCAGCTGGTTGTAATAAGTGTGGAACATGAAATTCAACTACCACTTTTTATTCATGTCATTCGAGTACCACAGTGTACTAAACTTTGCAGCCAAAGGTTCAAACGACTTGATGTTTGGGAAGGTCGCACCTTCCGGTATCTCCCATGTGATAAAAGATATCAATATCAGAATCCAGCTGAAGTGGAACTCATATCCTTGGTCCTATGCTTCCCTACAGTCCATTTCCATATGGTTTACAAGGTACTTCGCCCAATTCATTTGTAGGCCCTCCACGCATTTTCCTGCGAGGTAAACTATAAATCCAGTCACTTGGGTGGGTCGGTTTTTGCAAACTAAATTTCCTATGATCAATTGACAGGCTAGGTGCACTACAATGCTTTGGATAGAGGCTACCTTGTAGCCTCGCGTTCCTTTCTCGACATCTCTGTAGGTGTCTTTAATCTTCTGTGCAAGAGCATGATCCATGGTTTTCCCGAGATAGAAATCTTGTGGGTTAGTGCCTTGCATGATTAGCCCTATGATTTGATTGATCAATGTCAGATCCACTGTGATGTGATGGTTCAACCACAAATATCCACCATGGTAGTAGGACAACAACAACTTGATGCATGCATTCACTTCTTGGTGCCTATCGAAGTGAGGAATATTCATGACATTGAGGAGTGTGGACTGCGAGAGGTTCATGGTCCATGACTGGGGGAGGATCTTCGAATTCTTTCCCTTGGTTCTAGTCATATACTTGTGTGGGGTGAGCATGTTGTACACCTTCTTTTCGCCGAGGTTGAAGTCGCTAAACTTCAACGCTGTGATCTTATCTTGGTCTACGTGCACTGTGCATATCCCTTTCAAGAGGTACGCAATGACCAAAGTGTACTCAAATCTCTAGGCACACTCTCTCGATTGATTGCACTGCTCAGAGGTGGTAGGTAGGTGGGTAGTATACTCAGGATTGGCTTAGCATTTGCAAGATCATCCCTATGCTTAGTTCGCTTTTCATCCACTGGTCGGGATGGACTGGCTCGAGTAGTGGACGAAGAGGCCGGAAATCCTCTCATCGAAGATTCTTGTACAACTGTAGACATGCCTCTCTCTGACATGAATCTTTCAGTCATGAAGTCGAGGAGAACTTCCGTTACTAATTCTTCAACTATGGTGAGCTCATCGGACATACGTGCTCAGGATTAAAATTATTGGGGTCACGATGATCTTAGATATGACACTAGAACAAACAACAATAGTACAATGATCACTATATACAATTCTCTTAGTCTGTGGGCTTCAAATTCTCAGTTAGAAAAAGTGTTCTCTGTGCATGGCGTGACAGGATAAGTAGGCAACTCGACAATGGTTCGCTTGAAATGGTTATGAGCCTCCATTAACTCTTGTTCAATCCATTCTGGCACGGTCTAATGGTCTGATGACGAACCTTTATTACCTTTATGCCCATTTGAAGCATCAATTGAATGGTTATAATATCCCCAATGACTATATTCTTCACCATGGTAAAGTGCCATGTGTCGCTGTTCTAATATCTCGACGAAGCTCCAATTCTGCAAATTTTCTGTCTACTAATTTCCTTCCAGAACCTTCTACAACTTAGCTCTCTTATTACTTTGCTTCCTAGCCTTATTTCCAGTGAGCTTCATCTTGGTAGTTCATTTTCCATTCTGATTCTTATCTTCTGTGGTTTTAGTTACTTTGTGTTGTTTATATTATCTCCTAGGACTCAGGGGTAACACGTCTTCTTTATTCGAGATAGGTACTTTAGTCTTCTGTGAGTCTTCTAATTTTCTTGCAACTTCGACATCTGGGTTTCTAGTGTTAAATAGATTTGATCTGTTCTCCTGTTCTTTGGTGAAGAGTGTGATCCTCCTGGGCATGAAATATTTTAACTCCTGTTTCTTTTGCTCCAAGACTTCTTCTTCTTTCTTCCGTCTGGCTTGATCTCTTTCAATCCAAGGTTTTCCTATTAACATGGTAAATGGGGTGTGATCGTCAACAAATTTAATAATCTCAACATCTTCCTCCGTCGAAGTTCCATTGACGATCATAGGTATCTGAGCGAGGCTTCCACATAGGTTTACCATTTTTCCTCTAAATAAACCTAGTCATCCTAATGAAGGAATCATAGCATCCCTTCCTATATCTTCCCAGGTTCTCTCTATCATGATATTCACCTTTGTTTCTTCATCTAGAACACAGTCAATGTCGAAGTCTCCTATTCTTTCTTCGATGAATTCTTTTCCTTTGAAGATCTTTTATAATATGACATGTCAGTGGTCATTCAAGGTTTCTCTCATTTGTAGCAATATTTTCTCTGATTCTTCGCAGGGTTCTGCTATAGCCTCTAGAGATGCCTTAGGGTTTTCTTGATTTAGATTCATTCCTTCAAGCTTAGAAATCATTCCGGGGAAATCCAACACTTCATGGTCCATATCTTTGCAACAAAGACAACTAGGTATTCTCCCAGGGCATTCTTTAGCATGATGTCCCAGTTTTCTGCAACTGTAACATAGGGTTAATCCTCTCTTTCTTTCAAATGATCCCCAACCTCTTCTGTACTGCACACTAGGATCATAGGAGCTAACCTGCAATAAATTCTTTCTGGGATCCTGCATCCATTCGTTAGTCCAAACATTCTTTCTATGCATAGGTATAACATATCTTTCACTATTCTTGTCAGATCTATTAATATCAAATCTTCTTTTGTCTATCAATACCCTAGACAAATTTTATTAAACATACTTTGATCCATACTCTAGAAATAAAAATTTCCACTTATCTTACTTCTACAAAGAAAAAATCTTCCAGATCTAAACTTTTTTTTACTATATTTACCTTTATCAGAGCACAGAGCTTGCAGATCTTACCTCTTTTAATAAAAAATTCTCACTTTTACCTTTCTTATAGCACAAAGATTTTAGATCTTTCTTATTTCCTTCAGATCTGACCTCTTTTCTTCAGATCGTGCTTCTTTCTTTCAAATCCAAATTCTTTTCTTCAGATCGGGCTTCCTTCTTTTAGATCCGACTTATTTTCTTCAGATCAAGCTTCTTTCTTTTAGCACAAATCTTTATAAGTCAAGTAGAATACTACGCACTAGGGCACAAATCTACGCACAAAGCTTCCAGGTCAACTCTTTGCACAAAGCTTCTTCTTTATCAGTTCCCAACAATCACAGTTTTAGGTTCCGACAACGAAACCATTTGTTGCCACAGGGGCAGACCCAGGGTTCAATACTACAACAATGCACCAACAAATCCCTAACTACCAACCCTTTCGACAACACCTATGAAGCAAATGAAGTCTCACCGGAGGTAGAGGCAGGGGTGGTTGCAAGACTCAGGCATCTGCAAACTTAGCTAGGACATAGATATGTGATTATAACACCTAATAAAACTCTTATCACTGTCAGTCCCTCGATATGAAATCACTATTCACTTCGCTGATAAAACAGAGCTTCGCAACATTCACACTAATCTACAATATTTAAGCACTTAGCATATAAATGGATCAGAATGAGCATATCAAGCACTAAGCATGACTATCTTGATTAGATCTAATATTCTCACATATCATAAGCAAAAAGCAGAAGTAGATCTATCTAAACATATCAAAGCACTTAGCAAATAACATGTGAACATATCAAGACAAAGCACAAAGCACACAACACACTGTTTACGTGGTTCACCCCCACCCTGGGGCTACGTCCACAAACTCTTCTTCTTTATTGTATTTAGTCAATTGGTTACAAGCACAAAGCCTTCAAAACCCTTATTCGGCACAGGACAAAATATCTGCACAACTCGCTAGATCCTTCTTCCTTTCATTACAACACAAATCTTTCTACAATATCGCACAAGGACTTACACTCAGCTCTGCAAGTATTACCTAGAATGCACAAAGCCCTTACAATCGACACTAGCACTTAACATACATTCACATCAC
>ML781474.1:890713-935303 GCA_009831015.1 Picea engelmannii | reverse complement strand
ATATATATTACAAAATAGGCCTACACATGGGTAAAACCATGGGCCGACATCCCATTCCCGTTACATATTCCCAAAAACCCAAAAAGGGGTCCAAAAGGGGGTCGAGATCCCATGATCTTTGCTTCGTCTTGCACTCCTCCTGTGACAGGCTGTCGAAGTCCCAAAATAGGTCAAAATGACCAAGAAAATCCCAAAACTTGGTCAAGGGCCAACAAATCACACTTATATGAGTTTCCTACACTATTTCCAGTATTCTATGTTTTCTTTGTGTGTCTCCCACTATCTTGCTGGGGTGGATTTCAATACAATTTTTAGTTCTAGTAGCCTCTATTTCTATGGGACCCCTGCCTCGAATATCTATAATTTTTTTTTTATATATGTCGACATTTCATACTTAGGTGGGTAGCATAATTCTATTCCAATCCAACGTACTGATTTGGTCATGTGTGTGCATCGTCATGTTGAGACTTCATGCATCTTCTGGTGCCATTTTTCTAGACCTTCTTATGAGTTTGATCTACATGAACTAATGATTCTCCAAATTAATGCATCATTTACTATGGGGCTAACATAATCATCCGTTCTCATAGTCATGTTGTACATGCTATCAAGTTCAATGCCCTTCACTGGTTCTATGTGCCACCTTCTTTCTTTTAGGTCTAGTGGCGTAGTCACTTTCAGTTCTCCTACTTCAAATATCATTTCTCTCCTTTCATATTGATAATATCTTGGTTATTTAAGGCCCATTCCAGTCCCATTAAAACTGGGTATGGATGGTTGTCATCCACAATCTCGATAACTTCAAAATATGTAACACTGCGCACTCCATCTATATTCATAGGTATTCCTATTAATCTGCCAATATGTACTATTTTGTATTGGTTTTCTAATCTCAATTGAATGGGTGACCAAACTAACTTGGGTTTTCCCATCATTTCCCATGTTTTCTTAGATAACACATTCACAATGGACCCCAAGTCTATGATCACATTGTTTATGTTGTATTCCCCAATATGCACATTGAACCTGAACTCTCCATTAGCTATTTTCTTGCGTAGTAGCTAGTTCACTACTTTATTTTCAGTTAGGACTTCCTTTCCTTGAGTGTAGTGATAAAGCATAGAGCATAGTTTATGCAATTCCTTTTCACCTTCAACTAGTTCTAGAAAACTCTTCAAATTTTTTTCTAAGGTACTTACCTTCTCCAACGATCCTTTGGTCATGGTTTGGTCATTAGTGGGAGACCTATCTACCATATGTGGTGCAAAATATGTTGAATATTCCCACTCTTTTCATCTAGTTAGTTAGGATACTCAGTTCTCACCTGAGAGACCCAAGTTCAAGTTCCAAAAACATAACCATTTGTTGGCACACACACAGGTAGGTTCAAGACCCTAGGTGCAAGTTACTTAGTCCAAAAAAACCCTACATACACTGGCCCTTTTGACATCACCTAGAAGAAAGTGAAGTCTCACCCAAGGTATATTTATGGGAACTGCATGAAACAAGATTCTATAGTGGTGAGGGAAATATATGAACTTCACTATGTCATATATACATGATCCTCTAGCACACTAAACCCTTTCTACCCTAAACTCACTACTTAGTTATACATATGCATATATATCCACAATTATGTTATTTAGTGGTTAAACATACATCCATGGTGTTGTGAGGGAAATCTCCTTACGGACTAGCAAATAGGGTTTAGACTTTGCATGCATATATGACCAAAGAAAAACTACTTTCTACCTTCATCCTTAGATTTAAATCCCCTTTTCTTAGTAAATGCATGGAAAGATCGACCTACCTCATTCTGGGTGTTTGATGTCAATCCTCCGTTGTACTTGATTACTTGTTCACAATACTCCTTCCAAAGCTGACCTGCATACAAGACAAGCAACAACTATGCATGCATCCTACTTATATACTAACGGGTTAGAAATCCAAACATATACTAATAAAACTATAAAAAGTTCATGAATTGGGACAGAAAAAGCATTTTCTTGATTACTTTGAATGATTCAACTTACAAAAGTTGAGATTGGCTTTTGCTCCACGAACCTGATCTTGGGCTCCTCTTCGATTGTCCTCCAACTGCTTTCTTTGTATCTCCTTTGGCACAAGGAAAGGATAAAGGGTTGGGACAATGGGAATACGCAAATGGGAAGAGTTTATTTGCTATATTTTTCCTCCTTCCAAATGGGACCCCTACCCCTTCTTTTATAGGCTAGAAGGAGCTAGGTATTTGGATGAACCCTCGGCCATGCATGGGCGGGAGTTTTAGTTAACTCACCCATAGATTTTGTGTTCCATCAACAACTTTCCTTTTTTTGTGCTTTTGTCAGTCCATGAGGGCTTTTTTGGGTCAGAGAGCATGTACATGTGTGTAGTAATGGAGTAGGGCACGTGGGCCTTTTTAAAAGAGGATTTTCAAAGAGTTGTTCAACAGTGCTTTTGCAAAGAAGGGATATGAGATGGCCTGATGTCAGGTAAGCATGTGTCGTGCAATTTAAGGTTATAACACATGGTTACTATAGACTACTATATTATCATTAACATTAAATATAAACATAAAAACAACTTAAATATAGTCATGCATTCACATTACATATATGAATTAATATCCAAAAGCACATATCTACACATGGTTAGCATGGTTCACCCCACTCTGAGATACGTCCACAAAATATTGGCTTCTTTATTGTAATTGAGTATCTTGATGGTGATTTGCACTATAATGGATGCTTAACTTACAATATTCCTCACCTTTGTAACTTCTTTACAATGCTTTGCTCTTTGAAAGCCCTCTTTTTCTCTCGGTCTTGTGAATCTCTCTTTTTTTGTGCAAATCCTTTTCAACTATTATATATTATCTCATGTTCTTTTTCTAGCTCATAATGAGTCAGATACCACTCATGCTTGGGTGGCACCAAATCATTATGAGATGGATACAACTCATGCTTGGTTGGTTTTCCCAGATTTTACACAAGTTGTTCTTTCTTGTCCCCCATCTTGTCCTCTTTCCTCTCTCTCCTTTCTTGATCTTCTTGATCTTCTTCTGCCTTCTCCCTTCCTGTTCCTTTTCCCTGTGCCTCATCTCTTTTCACTATTCCATCCCCCAAAATTGCTTCCCAACAATCACACATTTGAATTACACCCAACAAGTTATGTTTTAAATCATCTACATACAACACATTTTGTTCTTTGGTCTTTGCCTTCTTATCTTCTTCTAGTACAACAATTCATTTTCCTCTAACTCTACCTAGAGAGTTGTTTCCAAAAATAACATTACCACCTTTTTCTTTAGTTAGGAATTCAAACTTACTCTTGTCTCGTGTCATGTGCTTGGAGATGCCACTGTCAATATAACATCGATTTTCTTGATTTTTGGCATATAGATCCAATCCACAATTTTTTTTGTTTTTATTTTTCTTCCTCCAAACCTTGGTAAAATCTTCTTTTCTATCTTGATTATAGATAGGAAACATCTTTCTTCTACATTCACTTACCTTGTGTCCAAATTATTTCATATGTGGCATTCGAGGTCATTTAGTAGAGGGGAGAAGGCATTTTGATACATGTCCATTCAAGGTTTATTGAATCTCATTCCTACATTTATGTTATGTCTAAAAGTATTCAAACTCACAACCTTATGTCCAAAATTTCCACAAGAGAAACAATATAAATATAAAAAATTTGGATGCCTTGGAATGAAAAATTACTTGTAGGAATCATTCTTTCTCTGCCAGCTTGATAAGATTCAGACACATGTTGATTCCTTTCTTCATATTTTTTTTCATAGTTGGGTTGATCCTATTCTGACTATTTATTCTTATCATATTTTTATTTGTTATGCTGACTATTGTTTCCCTTGAGAGAATTTGCGTAACTTGTAGGATTCTCACTAGTTGACATGTTGGTGCTTGATTCACATTTGACAATTTTCAGACTTTCCTTATATCCTAGCCTTGTATTTTCATCTCGTGATCTCTAATTGATGAGAATGTTATATAGGGTTTCATATCCTTTTATGAATTTCATTTGAGTCTTGGAATTCTCTATATATTTTCTTAAGGACACTATTTCTACTTCTAGTTTGTCACATATGTTCTCCTTTTTTTAATCTGATTCATCAACATTTCTTCCCTTCTTTTATTCTCTTCTAGATGAATTTTTAAGATGACTATATCTTTGCTAATACCATTGTATTTTTCTTTATAAAAATGTAACTATTCTTTTCTTAGTATATTATTTTTCTTGATTCAGGATATTTCCTCCAGAGAACTAATGAGTTCTCCTTCCATGTCTACTACAACTTCACATTCGTCTGTGTCTATTTTTTCTTGATCATATTGTGTTGCTCCAAATCCATGAGAATTTTTTCATCTTGAATTATATCTTGCTCATATTCTTCTTTTTTAGTGTCTGAAAATCTCCTTCTATCCTCTTTTGAATAAAAGCTATTTCTTTTAAAATCCTTTTTCTTTTTAAAATCTCTAGGCTTATCCTTACCTTTTAATTATTTTTCATTTGTGTCATTTTCTTTGAAAGGACACTTAGATTAAAAATAACATACTTTACCACAATGAAAACATTTAAATGGAAACATACCTTTATATTTTATGGATCCCCTCTTCAGTTTCCTTACAAAGTTAGCTTCTTCATCATATGGGAAATGTTATGATGAATCATGATCTTAATATGATGACGACTTGAATGATGCATTGAAGACTGCTTCCTTTAGATCTGGTTGTTCTTTCCTAGTCCTTATCTCATAAGTAGTTAGAATTTCATGGAGCCTATCCATAGTCAATTTATTTGGTTCATTCATTTCTTCTATAGAAGAAACCTTTGCATCAATTCTTAAGGGAAGATATCTCAATATCTTTGAGATACTATAGCTTTTTCAATATTCTCACCTAGCCCTTTCATAGTGCTTGTAGTCTCATCTACTCTGAGAAACAAACCTGCAATGTTTTCCTCTTCACTCATCCTTAGACTTTGCAATTACATTCTATGAGTTTAAATTTTGACCAACTTTACTTTCTCATCTCCTTCATAGTTTTTTACCACTTTGTCCCATATTTCCTTTGCGGATTCTAGTTGCATCACTTTGAAAAATTTTGTTTCTGCAAGCCCACATTGGATAACATTCATAGCTCTTGCATTACTATAGTAATTTTTCTTACGAGCTTCATTAGTTGGAAGGGTAGTTGGAATTTTATAACCATCAACCACAATCTGCTAGACTTCCATACCAAGAGACATCAAGTATGTCTTTATTTTGATTTTCCAAAATGAAAAATTATTCCATTGAATAGAGGAGGTCTAATTGAAGAATAAAATGAATTTTGATTTTCCATACTTTTTGTGTGATCTTCCTTCCATCTGTTAGGATGTTACTAAAGGAACTCGTGCTTTGATTCCAATTGTTATAACTTACACCAATACTGAGAGAGGGGGAGTGGATCAGTATTGTAACATATTTTTCACTTTTCTTTCCTTCAACAAATTAAAGTTATTTAGAAGTTATTGATTAATCAATGATACATGAAAAACATAAAACAAAACACAGAAAACATGTTACACCATATTTTTTTTACATGGAAACCCAATGCAGGAGAAAACCACAAAAAATATTTCTTTATGTTCTCCTGGAAGGATCAACTTACAATTTACAATTATTCATCTTGACATGCAGCCACCTATCGCAGATGAGGAAACCAATCCTCTCAGGCACCAACCTATCACAAAAAATGAGGACACCAATCCTATCGAGCACCAACCTATTGCAGATAATGAGAAAAAAAATCCTCTCAAGCAACCTATCATAGATAATGAGAACATCAATCCTCGGTGAGCTTCAACTCACCCTAGAACCACCCTACCACCATGAATTCAATTTAAAAATATTCTTACAAAACTAGACCTTTCTCTACCCAAAAACAAAATCTGATATGTCTCCAATTCAGTTTCGTTGAACAATTACATGTCCTCTTACTTCTTTTTTCATCCGCACACAAATCAAGAAAAACACGTCCTTATTTATAATGTTTTTCCTGAATTCCCCTTTCTATATGTGGACACATAAAAATTACATTGTGGACATATTTTGACCAGATCAAACTCCTATAAGTTACACTTATGTCTAAATAAAGTATGTGGATGTATGACAGTTACATTGCGGACATATTTTGACCAGATCAAACTCTTTTCAGTTATACTTCTATCTAAATAAAGTATGTGGACGCATGACAATTACAATGTGGATAAACCTTGACTAGATCAAAATCCAGTTACAATTGGACCTTATTTGACTAAATCAAACAAACCATCTAGTTTGTTTGACTAAATACTAGACAAACTAGATGGCTGAAATTTATGAGTGAATATGACTTAAGGAAAGAAAAATTAGGTGGCTAATGTGCTAAAAAAAAGAGATCATGAAATGCATATTTAAGTCATTATCATGTTCAAGAAAGATTTAAGAGACAAAATTTTAGAGGCTGCAAATTTAGATCAACAATATATAAACTGAAAGAAATGTTACAGGAAGACAATTTACAATCGAAAATTAATTATTATGAGATGAAAGAGAATGGAATCCTCATGTATAAAGGAAAAAATTATGTGCAAAATTCAGGAGATCTGGAAAATATAGTGTTGAGGGAAATGCACAATGTGACATATGTTGGGCACTCAGGATATCAAAATACAATTGCCACTATACTAAGTGTTACATCTCAAAATTACTCACTTCGATAGTGTCGCAAGTGTCGTCATTACTAGAGTTGTAAGTGTCGCATCTTGTCCACAAGTGTCGCATCTTGACTATAAGTGTTGCAAGTGTCAAAAAAAGTATGATGCCATATTTCCTATGTCATTCCCATAAAAACATCACGAAGACACTTAAGACACCTCAAAGGATAGTTTGGAAGAAGGAAAATCACTTGGCAAGAAGTACAAGCCCTTTTCCATTCAAAAAACCACAAAAAAATTATTTTTGGAGAGGAGCGCTCCCCTACCCACTATTAGGGAGCACTGGCATACCTTGAGACTCTTTGGGGAGTGTTTGAGTGCCCTGTGCACCCTTTTAGGGGAGAGATACCCTCTTTTGATAAAATTTTGGGTTTGTTGAGGAAAATTAGGGAAGAATACCTCAACTCCTGAAGGTAGTTGGATTCGAATAGATGGTCAAGGCATGATCTTATGGGAGATCCTCAACTAAAGGAGAAAAATCCTCAACTCATACAAAATATCTCTCAAGTGTTTGGACTCCTCCAAGGTTATATAAGGAGGCCTTCTCATGGTGAAAGGTAGAATAGAGACTAGAGTTTGATGCCAAACTTATGATCCTGTAAGTGGTATTGACAATGGAGAATTGAGATTGATACCAAACTTATGATCCGATAAGTGGTATTGACAATGGATAATTGAGATTGATACCAAACTTATGATCCTATAAGTGGTATTGAGAATGGAGAATTGAGATTGATACCAAACTTATGATCCTATAAGTGGTATTGACAAACAATGACAATTGAGAATTACATCAAACTTATGATCTCATGAGTGAGATGTCATCAAAACAATCAATGGAGAATGATTGAGAAAAGGGGTTGGACAAGGAGAACTGGAAGAGGCTATTGCACCTTCATTCAAAAGATTGTGAGTAATTTTACTTGTTCTCAATAATATAATCAATGCTTGACTTGTTTCTTTCAAACTCGTGCTTGTTCCATATGATTTTGTCTGCAGTAGATGGATCCATGATTGAGCTAATCTCAGTAGAGTAGGAAGTCCATTGTATCTTTGTTTTTTTGCAGGACCTACCAAGGAGCTCAATATCGAAGCTCAACCTGGAATTTGCAAGGACAAATGTCTTCAATAAGGTACATATCTTTTTCCTTCTCTTTTGTTCATTAGCTAGATAGGATTTAAAAGGAAGTTTGTTTCCATGTTAAGCACTTTTTGTCTTGGCCTTATAAGTCTAGATACCAAGAGGGAATCCACTTGTGCACAAGGGGGATTCACCTACAACACTAAGAAGCCAATGCTTTTGGCTGAGAATGAAGAAAGAAGTGGATAATTATATTTCTAGGTGTATAGAATGCTAAAAGGTGAAAACATAACGTAGACATCCAGTAGGGATTCTACAACCATTGCCCATTCTTGAGTGGAAATGGGAAGTGGTTACAATTGATTTTATTACAAAGTTTCCCAGAACAATGAAGCAACATGATTCCATCATGGTGGTGGTAGATAAATTAACCAAGGTAGCACATTTTATTCTTGTGAAGAAACTACACAAGGCAACAAATATTGCATAGATCTACATGAAATAGGTTGCAAGGCTACACGAGGTTCCTAAGGCAAATGTTTTAGACAAAGATTTAAAATTTACATCTAATTTTGGAATGGTTTATTCAAATATTTTGGGACAAACTTAAATATCAGTACAACATATCACCCAAAGTTAGATGGAAAAACAAAGAGGAATAACAAAAGAATTAACAACATGCTCAAAATGTATGTTATCGACCAACCATGAAAGTGGGAATATTACATCCACTTAGTAGTGTTTTCTTACAATAATGGATATCACACCTCATTAAAAATGATCCCATTTGAAGAATTTTATGGCATGAAGTGTAATACACTAGTGAGTTGGGATGTAATACCCCAAGTTTTTGAGTTGTGTATTAAATACTGTATTTTGTTAATATATGAAAGGCCAAAGTGCCAAAACAATTGAAATAGGCTAGTGTGACTAGGAAATGTAATGTTTTGATCAATATTAATAATAAATACATCATTGGCTGCTAGACAGACAAGGAAAAGAGTTATAGGGGGCTATGATTCCACAAGAGAGGGGGCTTGAGGGGATAATTATTTATTTTATATTATATCTACCCATAAGTGTTTAATGGAGAGGAGTAGTTACATGAGATTCTTGAGGAAGGCCATGCAGTTCTTGATTTGGAAGTAAAGATATAAACCCATGTTGTGGGTTGTTTGGGGGATCCTTCTTCACTCATTCACACACTCACTCATTGTTCATTGTTCACACCTTTCATTATGTTCTCTCTCCACTCATTCTTTCACCCACTCATCTTTCCTCATTCATGTTTTGGCTTGGTATAGGAAAACAAATTATTAGAGAAGAGCCATGGTTTTTTTGGCTGTAAAGTCTGCTAGTGTATTCCAGCCATGAATTAATCCCTGCATGTATGAGATGATTTGTCTTGTGTTTAGTTTTTCTCATAGTTGCAAACCCTAAGAGTCCCAACATGGATATTTTTGACCAGATGAACTGGAGATTTGGAAGGAGATGGAAATCATAAGGGATTGCGTGGCAGAGAAGGGGGTCCATTCTCTTGGATTGTGCAAGCTGGGTAGAAGAGAGATGGTGTACTTTGGATTGTTGTGGGTGCTGAAAATCTTGTGAGAGCTTGACTGCTGACTGGTTTGGGAAGCTAAGTGATACTTTGGAACTATCCTTGTGGATTCATAGCCCTGGATAGGGGGTGACATTGTTGTTGAGACTTGGAACAACAATGTCTATGGTTGGGTGGAACGTCTTTGGTCTACAACCAATTGGTGATTCGTTTCATCAATGATAAGTTCTCTTTGTCATGGTTTTATTTACCTGTGTATTTATTTCGTTGTGTATTTATTTATCTATGAAACTCATATCTATAATATGTGTTCTTGATGGTTACTATTGTGCATGACATATGTCTCATTTATTTATGTTGTAGCATGAATCTTTAACTTTGCATGTGAATATTCCATGCCTCTTCATTAACTAGAAATTTATCCAAATTCGAGATAAGTTCATAAGTGAGTTTTCTGGTAGCGTGCCAAGCCTGTGGGTGTCTGGGTATGTTCTCGTTGTAGTAGCATATCCTGGCTTGGGGGTGGTTGTCTATGCTATAGATTGGTATTAGAGATTCAGGTTGAAACAACAGACTGGTATGGGTCAGAATGGTTGGACAAGGTATTATGGTTAAGAATTAATATGTCCTTGAAATCTTAAAGCTCAGGAGAGATATCATTGAGAAGATCACATATAAGTTAGAGAATCATACATACATAGATTCTTTGTAAAGGATCGTAGAATCCTGACCATTCCCTTTTGAATTTGTTAGTGATCACCACCATGGAATCAAGGAGTTCTGGATCATTATATCAGAAGGAAAGTGACCGAGGACCATCAGATAAAGGTGAAACTAGAGGCTAGGAGAGATTAATTCATAGTCATCATATCAAACTTGTCGATCGTCAATGGTTGATAGAAGCCGAGTAGGAGATGAAAAAATTTGGAACTTTGTCACTTCGACAATTATGGGAGATAGTAAGAAGTGTGAAAAAGTTGAAGTCGTTAAGTCCCACCAAACGTCCAATCTCATAGGAGGCTTGGGTGAAATATCAACCATTAGTTAGGTCATCCAGTGTTTACCACTTCGGGAATTTTAACTTTGAGAGAATCAAACCCATTTAGAACTGCTATAACCCAGAGTCCCAGAGCACTGAAGTCCCAAAGTCCCATCAAACATTAGATCGATGGAAGGAATTTTCAAGAAATGATGACCATCAGATCTAGCAATGGTGGAAGCATAGCGAAGTTTTAAAACTTCACCACTCTGACGATTACTGGAGAATGGGAAAATCCCCAAAGTGTCGAAGCCCCAAAGTGCCAAAACCATGAATTGTAATGCCATCATCATGAAATCACGTAGGCTGTCAGATCTAGAGCAGAGAACATGGATCATCCATTTGATGGATGACGCATCGTAGGCCACATGGAAGGGGTTCCTTGTGGGGATACGTGTCACCCAGATTTAGTACCTTTTGGGCCCCAACCTGCTCATTTTTGAGTGATATGTGGCACACATGCCATGGGTACATGTCACCATAGGTGACATCAACATGCCATGTCATCTCTGAGAGTATGGCCTCTGGGGGTTTCCAACGTCTCTACTAGAAAAAGTGTCGAAGTCTCGGAGTAATGAATTCACACAGACTGTCAATCTAAGATCCCTTTGGGACCTTTCTCAATCGTTAGATCGAGTCATGGAAGGATGGTGTAAGAGCTTCGATAGGTATCACTCCATGGGAGTTGAATGACATCGAATTTGAAATGTCTCAGAGTCATGAAGCACCGAAGTCCCAAATTTATTAAGGACCTTCTATCCCAATGATTGAGCTATCAGATTAAATAGTGGATGGATAAGGTAAGTAATTTGGCTGATATCACTCCATGAGAGTTAAATGATGAAGGAGTTGAAATGTCCTAGAGACCTATAGTGTTGAAGTCCTGATCTAGTTAAGGGTCATCCATCCCAGCTCCTAATTAAGTCACAACCATTGATCTTGTTGAAGCCTCCATATGGGGTGGGACTGTCCATTCAATGGGATATTAAATCTAGATCATTCGATATACTAGTGGAGTTAATAGAAGGGTTTCGACGAAGTTTACTCCAGGAGAAGTTGGAATTTTGAAAAGGGAGAATAGCCAAAGGCCAAAGTTCAGAGGATTTGGTCCCAACACCGGTCTCATGATAAGGTAAAGGGGTCAATTAGAGGCACATAGGGCCTAGTAGTAACCAATACCTCACACATTATGTTCAAACAAGCTCCTGTGTAGAATAATATAGAGGAAGGTGCTAAAGAGTGAATAAGCCTGTGGTTTCGAGTCGTGTTCACATGGAAAGTGGTTTGAAGGAAGCACTTGTGAATAATTTGAATTATGTATCAACTAAAGGAGATGTGAAAGATTTTGCAGAATTAGGGGGTGTAAACATACCAGTTCAGTATAAGAATGCATATTCAAGAAATGGAATAAATATAGGGAGCTTCCAGCCATGATAAAGAGGCCAAAGGTCAGAATATGATTGTTGGTAATACAGAGACATAATCCAATGGACACTAGGCTAGAGGGGAGAAAGAAACATTGATAGAGACTATGAGAATCCTGGAAATATAAGTGCAGAGTAACAAAGAAGACAATGAGAAATAGATAGGAGAACAAAATCATATAAATGCTCAAGTGATTCAAAGCTTAAATCAGTTGTAGAGGAAAACAAAGAATGGATCAAACTCAAAACATGAGGAATAGGGAAGATTCCATGAAAGAAGAGATTATGATAGAAGAACCGGTTATTCAAGAATTTCTAGCAGAACTCATAGACATCACTCACCTCCCTACTCAGCAAGAAAATTTTATGCATCTGAAGATTCCATAAGTAGTCCAGAGGTGTCTCCCGCTAAGCACCAAAGAAGAAGACATGAATTGGATAGTTTGAAAGAAGAGATAAGGAATATTAAGACACCATCCTTTGATGGTGAAATACAAAGGTAAAATGATGTTGAGGCATGGTTTCTTAGACTAAGGAGGTATTTTCAATTTCACAACTACTCATCAAACCTAGAAGCCAAAATTGCCACCTACCATTTACATGGGAAAGTTTTTATGTGGTGGGATCAAATGAAGTAAGTTGAGAACATTAATGAGAGTAGGATCACTTGGAAGAAGTTTAGAAAATATTTTTAGAAGGATTACCTTTTAGAACACTTCTATGACAAGAAAATGCAGGATTTCTTTGAACACAGGATGAGAAGCATGACCATGACAGAGTATGAAAATAAATTCATGGGTCTTATAAAGTATGTGGGGTTTATAAAAGATCAGAAGGTGAAAGTACAAAGGTTTTTGAGTGGATTTACATCCTTTTATAAAGAGAAGATTCAATATGATGAACCTAGGAATTTGAATGAGACCATTAGGAAGGCTAAGTACCTGTATGAGAAAGGAAATGGAAGAGACTCTTTGCAAAAATATTGGAAGGATAAGAAGAAGGAGAAGTCTAAGAATATAAAGAAAGAATTCAAACCTCCTTTCAATACAAATATCCCAAATAAAAATCAGCCTGACCAGTACTCTAAGGATGAATACAAGAGAGAATAATCCTTGGGAAAAATGGGAAGACCACCAATCCAATATTGGGGATGCAAATAAGATCACCTATACAAGGATTTCCCTCACAAAAAGGAAAAATTGAAGACCATGCACAACATATAAGAGGCTACAATAGTAGAAGACATGGGAGGAATTTATGCAGCCTTAGATGATTGACAAGAATGGTAGCAATCCAATATGATAGAGGTGGAAGGTAATATCATTAATCAATTTGTTTCTATTTCATTTCATTCAGGAGAAATTCATTGTTACATCGATCCTAAACTAGTGGATATATTACATTTGGAGAAAAGTAATCTTGAAAAATCAAGTTTGGTTCATCTAGCCACTGGAACCAAAAGGGGAATCCATGATATGGTCAGAGGTTGTTCCATAAGTCTTAATGGTGTGGATACTAATTATGATATAAATATTATACCATTGGGGTCTTATGATATTCTAATTGGAATGGATTGGTTGGACAAGCATCATGCTATCCTAGATTGTAATAATAAGACATTTACATGTCTTTATAAAGAAGGAAAATAAAGCACTGCAAAAGGAGTTCCAAGACCCATCTCTATAAGGGAGATTTTAGCCTTACAACTAAACAAATGTTTCAAAAAAGGATGTCAATTGTATGTATCCCATGTGGAGGATCCAAAAAATACAAAGGGGCCAAGACTTGAATAATTTTCGTTACTACAATAATTTAAAGATGTATTCCAAGAAATACTAGGGTTTCCACCAAAGAGGGAGATAGATTTATCTATTGATTTAGTGCTAGGAGCCACCCTAGTATCAAAAACACCTTACATAATGAGTACACCAAAATTAAAAGAATTACAAATGTAGTTGGAAAAAAGGGTACATACATCTAAGTGTTTCACCTTGGGGAGAACCAATACTCTTTGTCAAAAATAAGGATGGAACTTTGAGGATGTGTATTTACTTTCGATAGCTAAATAAATACACTGTAAAGAACAAGTGCCCTCTACCCAGAATTCATGACCTCTTTTTTCAACTAAGAGGGGAAAATATATTTTCAAAGATAGACATGAGATCAGGGTACCATCAGGTTAGAATCAAGGAAGAAGACATCAATAATACAACCTTTAGAACCAGGTATGGGAATTATGAATTTATAGTGGTGCCATTTGGACTGTCCAATGAACCAACTGTATTTATGTGCTTAATGAATGACATATTCAGAAATTACTCATATAAGTTTTTCATAGTATTCCTGGATGACATACTTGTCTATTCTAAGCCAGAGGAAGAACATCAAAATCACCTAATATCGATATTGCGAGTGCTAAGGGAAAATCAGCTGTATGCAAAACTTAGTAAGTGTTCTTTTTACCAAGAACATATCCATTACTTGGGACACACTATTTCAAAACAAGGTATAGTAGTGGATTGAGATAAAATTGAAGCTATTAGAGGATGGCCAAAGCCCAGGAATGTTTCATAAGTCATATATTTTATGGGGTTAGTTGGTTACTAAAAAATATTTATAGGATGGTTCTCTAAGATTTCTCATCCCATCACTTCTTTGTAAAATAAAGGAATTACATTTGAATGGACATCTAAGTGTGAATAGAACTTTAATTTTTTGAAATAATTACTTACTAGTGAACCTATTTTAAAGATTGTTGACCCAAATGAAAGTTTTGTGGTATGTACAGATCCATGCAAGGAAGGAATTGGTGGAGTCCTCACTCAAAATGGACATGTCATTGGTTATGAGTCCAAAAATCTTAAAAAGAATGAGAGGAACTATTCCACACATGAATTGGAACTTGCTTCCATTGTTCATGCATTGAATATGTGGAGGAATTATCTCATAGGGAAGAGATTTGAACTAAGAACAAACCACAATGGTCTGAAATATCTTTTTGAATAGCCAACTTTGAATGCCAAGAAAATGAGTTGGCTGGAATTTTTAAGTGAATACGATTTTGACATCAATCCTATCAAAGGAAAAGAAAATAAAGTTACTGATGAACTTAGTAGAAGAGTACATATCATGCATGCTACAATTGTTAGTATGCATCAGTCAGATTTAAAGAGCAGAATTTTATATGTAGTTGTTACATATCATCATTAACTACAGGTAAAAGAAATATTACAAAATGAAATTGTACAATAGAAAATTAAAGAATATGAGATGGAGGAAGATGGATTACTTATGCATAAAAATATAATTTATGTTCCTAGTTCTAGAGAACCTAGGAATTTGTTATTAAAATAAATGCAAAATATTTCATATGTTGGACATCCCGGTTACCAGAAAACAATTGCAGAAGTAAGAAGCCAATTATTTTGGCCAGGAATGAAAAGAGATGTTGCTAAATACATTTCCATATGTATGGAATGTAAGAGAGTGAACACTAAGAATAGGAACCCAACGGGTTTGCTACAACCATTACCAATTACATAGAAGAAATGGGATGTGGTAACCGTTGATTTTATAATAAAATTTCCCAAGATAGCAAGACAAAATGATTCAATCATGGTCATGGTTGATAAATTGACAAAGGATGATCATTGTTTTCTTGTAAAAATGACTCATACAATAGCTAATATTGCATAAATTTACATGAGGGATATTTCTAGGTTGCATGGGATACCTAAGGAAATTGTCTCAGACTGAGATACAAAATTTACTTAAAATTTATGGAGGGGATTGTACTAGCGGGGAAAATCCCCCTATTACTATACTAGGTCATAGTATAGGTAGAGCATTGATCTCCCTTAAAATACAATCCTATTTCTAAACTACCCCAAACAATATGACCTTAAAATATAAGAGAAGGAAAAAAGGGTGTACCTTAGGTCCTCTAGGTTGATGTAGACCTCCTTATCCTTTGTAGTTTTTTGGACTGTTGGTCTCCTCCCAAAGCTGACCTACAAACAATTTAAACAAAAAAAGTACAATATTTTCTATCTCTACTTATCAGTTTTAGGGTTCAAATACAAATGTAAAATGTATTAATCAAATAAGCACAAAAAAAGAAATATTTGGGACAAAAACATAATTCTTTATTCAGATGTGAATATTATAAAAGTTACATCCTTCTCATTGGAAGACGTTTCATGAGCCTGGTTTGGGATCCTTTTACTTCTGCTCCAAGTGCATCATTCCCATAATACCTCTCACAATCAACTGATATCCTTGGGAAAAAGGGAAGGTATTGTATATGGAGAGGGATGGAGGGGGAACATTGAGGTCAACTATCAGAAAGGGATGCAAATATTGGGCTAAAAGGGGAAAGGATTTTGGCAGAGTTTCTTTTTTCTAATGCTTGATGTTGGAATGGAACCCCAAGACCTCCTTTTATATGGAAAAAGGATAGTTATTCATTTTTGGGATGAGCTACAATGGGTAAATTTGTTGGGAAACCCTTGATAGCCCATAAACTCCGCCAAATTCCTTGCAATTTTTTATTTTTTGAAACTTTTGGAGTTAAACACGAGCTATTTAGTGTGAAACTAACGTATGTATGTGGGATGTGTTGTAACATCCCTAACCACCAAGGCCGGGCCATGATACACAAGAGAACATTTTCTTTCTCTACGTGGAACATACTGTAACATACCTAGCATCCAACTGAGCTATGCTACATAAATTTTTTGAACTGCATGCAATTAAAATATATACGCACAGAGATCTTGCATATATATATATATATATATATATATATATATATATATATATATATATCGTCATAGAACTATCGGGCCTCAGGTCGAGATCCGCTCATAGGATCGTTCTTTAACCCCTTCAAGCTAGATTGGCTCTTTCGGATTCCCTGCTGGAATCTCCTTTCAAATCGATCCACAGGTCCTTTGGGAAGCTCCCCTATGCGAACAGTACTAGGCATGAGTCCCTTTCTCCCCAAGTGACCATAGTGCTATGACCAAAGGCCTAACCCAAGGTCCTTTTTCGCAACTCGCAAATCTCGTGAGTTCATGACTTGAGGCTCCTGACTCTTCCTTTTAAATCTTGTGATACCCGAAATGTCGATACGGGTATGGCTCTTTCTCTGTCAACACCTTCCTCACGTTACCATCAACTAGGATAAATGATAGCACTTCTCTCTACTTTCCACTTCGTGAGTTGTAGCGTCGAGATCACATGCTCTTATCTTGTGAATTCTCGAGACACGAGAAGTCAATGGAGTGTTGACTCCTTCCACTATATGACACGTGTCCGCCTATCTATCACACGGGCCCATAACATGATTCTGCCATGTGTCCCTCATGCTCAATTTCACACTTCATGACTTTGCACCCCAAGTGATGCCTCCTTTGTATCCTGACACCCGAAGTGCCGAGATCTCGAACTCCTCACTTCTCTCTATCGCAACTCGTGATTTTGGGACTTCTCCTTCCGAGTCTCTCGGCTCTCCAACTGTCGAACCCAAAAATAAATATTCACGAGAAATCCAACGGTCCTCGTTGGATTGGATCCTACGACCCTATTTATTCTAAGCTTAACTTAGAAAAAAAAAAAACACTCACCGTAACCCTCCTTGCTCCTCTGCAAGATCTGACAACTCTCGAAACTTCATGAATTCTCCACAAAAAATCCTGATCGTCTGATTCCTCCTTGACAACTCTTGCGAAATGGAACAAGTATCCTTTTGCGAAACTTGTTTACTTGCAAACAATGTCGTTGCACCTTCTTCCAACACTTCAAGGCACTAGCCCTCTTGAGCTTCTCTTCGACAACTTCGAAGAATCTATCCCTCCTGAGCTTTCTCCACAACTCGTGTCTTCAAGAAGACTCCTGCATGCACTCCTTAATAAAACCTTTCAAATACTATTAAGTATTTGAACTCTTAGACTCTGTGCACTCTCTTTGCAACAACAGTCCTTCAACAACTCCCTCAGTTTGCAAACTCTGAGACCCTTCACTCGGCATGCACACTCCTTCCACGACTCTTGTGCTTAACTTGTACTTTTGCAAAAATGAGAATAGTGTTATCCCTTCTAAGCTTGTAGAGACGAACTCTGACTTCTATCGATGCACACCTTGTGGACAATTTCACTGCACTCCTTGCAGGAAAACTTTTTCTCAGACAGAGAAACAATTGAAACTCATTCCTTACTCTCCCTCTCTTCAGATTTCAGACATTAAATATGAAACCATACATTCATGCATCAAATAAAATGCATAACAGAGAGTAAACAAGCATATATCAATTAGCATGTACAAACACAGAAAGAAATTGAACACCATGAGTCTAAACTAAATATCTTTGTATTAATCCAGAACTTTTGTACATGGGTTTTTTTTCTACACAGCTCTCTGCTTTTGCTCTCCTATGCTCTCTTCTCATCTTGCTTATGTTACAATGATACAAGTGAGGGTGTCTATATCTGTTTTCCCTCTGACTCCTAAAACTGTCTAATCTAGAAATTTAAGTCTACCTACGTACATTAACTGACATAAATGCCTTCACCTACTACAGACAAGAGTGGGACGCTCAAGGTCTATTTACAATATGGAAGTATGCCCCTTCTTAACTATTACATTTAATTTTGGCGCATACAAATTCAAAAGGTTTCAAACAATTTATCATGTGCCCAAAATGCGTTGGTGTGTGCCCCACGCTTGCTTGACGTTGGCGATGCTCTTGCATCATACTCCCTCGCTTGAAAATTTCCATGGGCTCCTATCCATGAGCTCTCACACGGTCTGTCCATGCTTTTGAGTCTCTTCTTCATTCTCCCAGCTGGCATCTTCAACTGGATGTCCCTTCCACTTGACCAAGTATTCAAAATATTCCTTTCTCCTGGTCCTCTTACTAACCCTTTTGTCCAATATGCTTTCTATCTCTGGATTCTCTGCAACTGGCATCTGTTTAGTTCACTAAACCTTTGGTTGTTCATCACTTGTTCCTTCTTCCTCATCTTTGTATGGGTACAAATCTGAGACATTGAATATCGGAGAAATTCTGATCCCATCAGGTAATTCAATGTCATAAGCATTTGCCCCAAATTTCTTCAAGACCTTACATGGTTCGATCTTCTTCATCTTCAGTTTGTTATATGTCCCCTTCGAGAACCTTTCTTTTCTCAGATGTGCCATAATCAAATCACCAACCTCAAATTGAAGTTGTCTCATGTGTTTATCTGCTCTGCATTTATACTCTTGGCTCAAGTTCTGCAATCGCTCCTTCACCTGGCTGTGAAGTTCCTTCATCGCTTCTGCAAAATCTTCTGCACTAGCACTCCTAGTTGCATCCTGTTTTGAATCTCTCAATTCTGAAACTCCTCTTGGCTGCATCCCATAAAAAATTTGGAATGGACTCTACCCTGTACTTCTGTTGATTGAATCATTATAAGAAAATTCCACCTATGGCAGAATATTGTCCCACTTGCTGTGATGTTCTGTTACCAAGCTCCTCAAAAAGTCTCCCAAACTTTTGTCTGTCCATTCGTCTGAGGATGATAAGCTCAACTGAATGACAAGTTCGTTCCCATATTTTTCCATAAGGTCCTCCAGAAGTGTCCCACAAACTTGGTATCTCGATCCAAAACTATGCTCCTTGGTAAGCCGTGAATTTGAATGACTTCTTTGAAAAACAGATTCGCAATGTGAGTTGTGTCACTGGTTTTCTAACATGGTATGAAGTGTGCCATCTTAGAAAATATATCTACCACTACAAATATCAATTCAAACCCTTTTTGTGTTCTTGGAAGCCCCAATATGAAGTCCATGCTAACTGCATCCCATGGCCTGTCAGGTATGGGTAACGATTGATAAAATCCTGCATTTTGTCTCTTCCCTTTTGAATGTTGATAAATTATGCATCTGTCCACGAATATTTTGATGTCTGCTCTCATTCCTGGCCAAAAATATGAATCTTTTAACTTTGAGAATGTTTTGTCATGACCGAAATGCCCGACCAATCCTCCACTATGTTTCTCCTTCAGAAAATTCTCCCTCATGGAGCATTTTGGAATACAAAGTTGATTACCCTTAAACAGTAATCCTTCCTAGATCATGTACTCTATCCACTGGCTTATATCTCTGAGAATTGGATTCTCAGCTGCTTCATATGCCTCCTTAAAATCTAGATCATCTCTGTACATGTCCCTGAGATCATCAAAACCTAGTGTTTTGAATCTGAACTCCTACAATGGCAAACATTTCCTGCAAAAAACATCAACAACTTTGTTAGCAGTTCTAGAAATATTCTTAATTACAAAAGTAAAGTTTTGCATGTATTCAACCCATTTGATATGTCTTTGATTCAACTTCTCCTATTGAGTTACAAATTGCAAAGCATGATTGTCACTGTATAAGACAAACTCCTTAGGGATAAAGTAATGTTTCCATTTCTTCAATGCCTGAATAATAGCATAGAACTCCTTGTCATACGTGGAGTATTTCACTTTTGCTTCATTCAACTTCTCACTGAAGTATGCTATTGGTCTGTCTTCTTGGCTCAAGACTGCCCCTATTGCAAATCCACTTGCATCACATTTTACCTGAAATGTCTTTTTGAAATCCGATAACACCATAATTGGTTGTTCCGTGATTTTCTTTTTCAACAAATTGAAACTTTTCTTAGCCTCTTCTATCCAGTGAAAATACTTGTGTCTCTTCTTCATTGTGTCCATCATCAGTGCACTAATTCCACTAAAATTCCTGATGAACTTCCGGTAGAAACTAGCCAATACATGAAAACTTCTCACCTCAAATATACTCTTTGGCGATGGCCAATTCTTAATTACCTCCAGCTTATCTGGATCCATCCTCAATTTATCTGCAGAAATAACAAAACCAAAATAAATGACCTCTGTCTTCATGAATGAGGATTTCTTCATGTTTATCAACAACTTCTCTTGCTGTAGCCTCTGCATCACTGTAGCCAAATGTTTCATATGCTCTACTTCTTTTTTACTGAAAATCAGTATGTCATCAAGATACACAATGACAAATTTTCCGATGAAATCCTTCAGGACTTCATTCATCAATATCATGAATGTACTTGGTGCATTTGTTAAGATGAACAACATAAAAATCCATTCATACAACCCTTTGTTAGTCTTGAAGGTTGTCTTCCATTCATCACCTTCTCTCATATGAATCTGGTGATATCCACTTTTCAAATCAATCTTCGAAATTTTTTTGGCCCCACTTAAGAAATCCATCAGATCATCCATTCTTGGCAATGGAAATTTGTACCTGATGGTTATCTTGTTGATCACTCTCAAGCCAATACACATCCTCCAACCTCCATCTTTCTTCAGACTGAGTACTGTTAGAATAACACATGGACTCAAGATTTCTCTTACCAATCCTTTGTCCATTAAATCATGGACTTGTCTTTTGACTTCTTCATTCTCATGCGGCGTCAATCTGTACACTGCTTTGTTTGGTAAACTAGCTCAAAGCATGAGATCAATATGATGACTCCCACTTCTGATCGGTGGCAATGAACAAGGTAGTTCGTCCACTACTATGTCAACAAACTCTTCCAATAGTTTCTGAACCTCTTTCGGTAAATCATCTACTCTTGTATTGGTTAAAACAATTTTAGGCTTCCTGACCACAATGAATTGCAGTTCCTCCTTCTTCTTAACCTCTGTAAGAAGTTCCTTCCTACTCATGAGAAGTACAATGTTACTTCAGGTTTTACTTCCTTGTCCTTGATTGGAAGAAACATGTGAGTTCTCCCATTATTCTCTAGGGTGTATGCGTTCTTCCTCCCATCATGAATCACATTCCTATCATATTGCCATGGTATACCCAAAAATAGATGACAAACATCCATGAGAATGACATCACAGAGTATTTCATCTTTATACCCTCCTATTTTAAACTCAACTAAACATTGTTTAGTGACATTTACCTGATGTCCTTTTTGTAGCCACGAAACCCTATATGGGCTTGGATGTTCAATAGTCTCCAGCTCCATGTTTTCTACCATCTATGTAGAAATGAGATTATCTGTGCTACTATTGTCTACGATGACTTTGCATACCCTGCCCTTGGTTTTGCAAGCAGTCCGAAAAAGATTGTTCCTTTGCACTGGATTCTCCACCTCCTTCTCTAGTGTTAAGAGAACTTTTTGCATCATCAACGATCTTCCACCTTCAACATATTCTGCCTCAACATTCCACCTTTGTGCCTCAACAATGTGAGTCTCACCACCTTCTTTCTTCTTATCTGGACATTCATAAGACTTGTGTCCAACCTTTCCACATGTGAAGCATTTCACCACTCCAACTCTTCCTCTTTCTCTACCTCTGGTACGAGGAAAAATGTTTTCATCCGCATACTGACCTCTCTGTTTGGTATACTTCCCTCTCTGTGAACTTCCACCTCTCTCAGTTTGAGTCGGAGGCTTCTTCCACTCTTCCTTGGGTTTCTGATTTCTATCCTGGGCAAATGATTTGCCTCTGGGCTGACTTCTGCCTCGGCCTTTTTGACCTTGTTTTCGGCTCATCTTCTCCTCATCTTTCAGATCCATATGATAAACATCTTCCATAGTTCAGATGGTCATCATGCTCATCTCATCCTGAATGTCGTATCTCATACCATTCATATATCTAGCAACTTTTTCATCATCACTTTCACGATTGCCTTCCCTGATGTTCATCTTGTAGAATTCTTCAGTGTACTCCTTTACTGTCATCAACTTCTGTCTCAAATTCTTCATTCTTCGAAACAAAGTAATTTGGTAGTCCCTGGGAATGAATTTTTCCTTCATCTTTTCGATCATCCTATCCCAAATTTTGATCTTCTGCTTGCCCTTGTAGCATCTGTCATCTTGTAGCTCATCCCACCACAATGTTGCATGTCCTTTTAATCTTGTGACATCATGTTTGACCTTTTTGTCCTCCTCGGCATATTCACAGTCAAAATATGTGTCCAGAGCTCTAATCCAGTCTAGAAGCTCTTCAACATCAAGGTTTCCTTCATATATTGGAATATCCATTTTTGCCTTAGCACCCATTCTTGCAACAACCCTAAGTAGGCATTCGTTTACTGCACCTTATACTATGACTTCTTCTCCTTAATGTCCAGCTTCATCTTCACTTTCATAATCACTGACATATCCAACACCAGCTGTGCACTTCTGTGCTATCTCCATGTCCTTGAGTCTGGCGCGCATGTCATGCATCTCTCTCTCCATGGATGGATTTGGCACCTACCTACCCCTTCCTCTTGGCATTTCCCTTTCCTCTGGCAGATCGGGTGTTTTCCTGTCTCTTCTTCTTGGTGGCATGGATGACATTTATTTTTCACTTCCCCTGTCTAAAGTATAAAAACAGATTCAAGCTCTGATACCACTCTGTCGCAGACCTATTGGGCCTTAGGCCGAGATCCACTCACAAGATCGTTCTTTAACCCCTTCAATCTGGATCGGCTCTTTCGGATTCCCTGCTGGAATATCCTTTCAAATCGATCCACAGGTCCTTCAGGAAGCTCCCCTGTGTGAACAACACTAGGCATGATCCCCTTTCTCCCCAAGCGACCACAATGCTATGACCAAGGGCCTAACCCAAGGTCCTTTTTCGCAACTCGCAAATCTCGCGAGTTCATGAGTCGAGGCTCCTGAAATGTCGATACGGGTATGGATCTTTCTCTATCAGTGCCTTCCTCATGTGACCACCAGCTAGGCTAAACACTAACACTTATCACTACTCGCCACTTCACGAGTTGTAGCGTCGAGCTCACGTGCTCTTATCTTGCGAATTCCCGAGATGCAAGAAGTCAATGGAGTGTTGACTCCTTCCACTATATGAAGTGTGTTCGCCTATCTGTCACACGGGCACACAACATGATTTTACCACATATCCCTCATGCTCAATTTCTCACTTTATGATTTTGCAACCCAAGCGATGCCTCCTTTGTATCCCGACACTCGAAGTGCCAAGATTTCGAACTCCTCGCTGCTCTCTGTCGCAACTTGCGATTTCAAGACTTCTCCTTCCGAGTCTCTCGACTCTCCAACTGTCAAACCCCAAAATAAATATTCATGAGTGATCCAACGGTCCTTGTCATCTTGCATCCTATGACCCTATTTCTTTTGAGCTTAACTTAGAAAAAAAAAAAAAACACTCGCCGTAACCCTCCTTGCTCCTCTAGAAGATCTGACGGCTCTCAGAAATTCGCAAATTCTCCACAGAGAATCTCGATCATCTGATTCCTCCTTGAAAACTCCTATGAAATGGAACAGGTATCCTTTCACAAAACTTTTTTACTTGCAAACAATGTCGTTGCGCCTTCTTCCAACACTTCAAGGCACTAGCCCTCTTGAGCTTCTCTTCGACAAATTTGAAGACTCTATCCCTCCTAAGCTTTCTCTACAACTCGTGTCTTCAAGAAGACTCATGTACACACTCCTTGCGGCGACCTTTCAAATACTCTTAAGTATTTGAATTCTTAGACTCTGCGCACTCTCTTTGCAACAACAATCTTGCAACAACTCCCTCAGTTTGCAAACTCCGAGACCCTTCACTCGGCCTACGCACTCCTTTCATGGCTCCTGTGCTTAACTTGCACTTTTGCGAAAATGAGAACAATGTTATCCCTTCTGAGCTTGTAGAGATGAACTCTGACTTCTATCGATGCACACCTTGTAGACAATTTCACTGCACTCCTTGCAGGAAAACTTTTGCTCAGACAGAGAAACAATTGAAACTCATTCCTTACTCTCCCTCTCTTCAGATTTCAGACATTAAATATGAAACCATACATTCATGCATCAAAGAAAATGTATAACAGAGAGTAAACAAGTATACATCAATTAGCATGTACAAACACAGAAAGAAATTGAACACCATGAGTCTGAACTAAAGATCTTTGTATTAATCCAGAACTTCTGTACATGGTTTTTTTTTCTACACAGCTCTCTGCTTCTACTCTCCTATGCTCTCTTCTCATGCTGCTTATGTTACAATGATACAAGTGAGGGTGTCTATATTTTTTTTTCCTCTGGCTCCTAAAACTGTCTAATCTGGGAATTTAAGTCTACCTACTTACATTAACTGACATAAATGCCTTCACCTACTATAGACGAGAGCAGGACGCTCAAGGTCTATTTAAAATATGGAAGTATGCACCTTCTTAACTATTACATTTAAGTTTGGCACATCCAACTTCAAAAGGTTTCAAACAATTTATCATGTGCCCAAAATGCGTTGGTGTGTGCCCCACGCTCACTTGACGTTGGCGATGCTCCTGCATCATATATATATATATATATATATATATATATATATATATATATATATATATATATATATATATAAAGTAAACATACAAATACATCTGTAAATTCATGGATTCACACAAAAATAATAGTAAACGTATACATGCAGCATATGCGGCCAATACCCATAAATATAAACATAGTTATAAATCATACACATGATAACCCATAAAATAAACATGTAAATAATAAAGCAACATGTAAATTTATCACATAGTTGACACTTATCTTGGTAAGAATATCACCAATTGCATGCATACCTTCCACGAACCTCCCAACCTTAGACCACACTGCTCATCACTCTTAGTAGTGGGTCACCCCCGAGTTGGGAATAAACTCCACTCGAGTAAAGGGATTCCTAACCAGGATAATGGTTCATAGACAACATGAAAGACTCCGTCAGAGGTGCCAAATCAAATAACATCCTACAATCCCTCATTCCCCACATGTCTGTCCCACCCAGGAAGTGTGCCCCTTCTTTGCTCAATAGTTCTTTGACTTCCCCACTTCCATCTGGGATTCAATAACATATTGACCAAGAAGTCTCAGAGCCCTATAGATGTAGTCTAACACCTTTAGGAAATTAGTTCCCAACAATTCTCTCACCCAAAGAATTTCTCACAGGCCTGACAACCTGCCTCTTCAATAGCCCACGGGCCTAACAACCCGCTTCTTGAGTCCATCTCCCAAGCTAACCAGCTACACAAACAAGTATGTCTATGGATAAAGGTTCGGATATAGTGACAAGAAGTATGGAGGATAGATGACTGCCAGAGTGAATTCTCATGGATGATTGATTGGATGACTGAATGATGGAAGGAATGATGGATGAATCCCCAAAATAAAATAAATCCCAACATTATGTATGCATGTCCCCAACTTGACACTTGTCATGTTGGAATCTACTTTGTCCCACTTGTCCCCAACTTTACAACTTAGGATAAAATAATTATCCATACTTTATAATTTAAGAAATATTAATATAATATTCCTTTTTGGCTTAAGCTCCCTAGCTTATGCCTTTTCCTTAACTTTTAGCCCCTCCCTTTCCCTAATTAGTGGATTTTAGTCCGCCATACTCTTTTATCGTGGTTGCTCTATGTGCAACGATGTATTTTATATTAATGTTGAGACATATACAAAGGTAGGCACACTGGCCTTTAACTTCTAGGCTCTCCAGCCTAATAATCACAAAAATGGCTCACTAGACTATAAACCACATCATATACACAAGGATCCTTGGACTCAAAGTCGCGCTCACTTAAGTTGTTGTGCGCGATATCCTGGAATGTGCACACTTCATCATTTTACTGTGCAGTTCATGCACGTACTATGCCATGAAAGGTGCATACAAAAATGATATAAAACCACTCACCATCTTAAGAACATTTTCATTTACATTATAGTTGGGTTTAGCCTAGGGATATTACAATCCCCTCCCCTTATTTATGCATTGTCCTCAGTGAATTAAGTGCACACATACAACGAAATTTTAAAAAATCCTAAAAACGATGCGGGTATTCTGCGTGTATTGCATCTTCATGCTCCCAAGTAGCATCCTCAGGACTGTACTAGGTCCATTGGACCTTTACAATCCCTATGGCTTGATTCCAGAGCTGTTTGATTTTTTGGTCTATAATGCATACTGGATGCACTTGGAAAATACCTTCTTGCTCCACCCAGATAACATTCCAATCAATAACATGATTAGCATCAGGTATATATTTTTTGAGTAATGATACATGGAATACATTGTGAACAAACATAGATGCAGACAATGCAATCATATAATCCACTGGACCAATCCTCTCTAGGATTTCAAATGGCCCACAATAGCGAGCTTCCAACTTTGAGCAATTTCCCAACTTCAGGGAACTTCTTTTGAATTTCACTATAAAAAATACATGGTCCCCAACTTTAAATTCCATGTGAGTTCTTCCCTTATCAACATAGTTTTTATGCATGTCTTGGGAAGCTTTTAAATTTAGTTAATGTTTATCATTTGCTCCTCCATTTCCCTGAGTAAATCTGGCCCAACCACTGCTCTATATGCTGGGTTATCCTAGCTTACTGGTGTGTTGCACTTTCTTCCATAAAGTGCCTCAAATGGGCTCATCCTTAGACATGTTTGGTACTCATTTTTATAACCAAACTCTACCAAGTGTAGGTAGTCTTCCCATTTTGATGGTTTATCCATCACATACATCCTCAACATATCCTCAATCACTTTATTCACCCTCTTTGTTTGTCCATCTGATTCTGGATGAAAAGATGTACTAAAGTTCAAATTTGTTCCAAATCCATTAAATAATCCTTTCCAAAAATTTGAAGCAAATTTTGGATTTCTATCACACACAATTGTCTTTGGTATGCCATGTAATCTAGCAATTTCCCTCATATAAACATCAACAATGTTGGTTGCCTTGTGAGTGATCTTAACTGGAATAAAATGGGCAGCTTTAGTAAGCTTATCCACCACTACCATGATAGAATCATGTTGCTTGTTTGTTCTAGGTAGTTTGGTGATGAAATCCATTGTTACAACTTCCCATTTCCACTCGGGAATGGGTAATGGCTATAGAAAACTAGTTGGGTGTCTATGCTCAACCTTTACCTTTTGACATTCCAAACATTTGGCAATAAAATCAACAACCTCTTTCTTCATGCCTGGCCAATAATATTGGCTATTGACATCTGCAATAGTTTTCTAATAACCTGGGTTCCCAACATAAGTTACATTATGCATTTCTCCCAATATCATATTTTTCAATTCCTGGAAATTTGGTACATAAATTATTCCCCTGTACATGAGAATTTCATCATTATCTAGCTTGTATTCTTTAATTTTCCGCTGTAAATTACCTTGCTATAATTTTGCCACTAATTCCTTGTAATGCAAATCTAATTTGGAAGCTTCTAAAATTCTATCTTTCAAATCTGATTCATACATGATAATGGTTGTAGCATGCAATTCATGCACTCTTTTGCTAAGTGCATCAACCACTTTGTTCTCTTTCCCCTTGATATGATTTATATCAAAGTCATACTCACTTAGAAATTCTAACCATCTGCTTTGCCTAGCATTTAGAGTTGGCTGATCAAATAAATATTTCAGACCATTATCATCTATCCTCAACTCAAACCTTTTCCCCATGAGGTAGTGTCTCCATTTCCTCAAGGCATGCACTATGGCTGCGAACTCCAAATCATGAGTGGCATAGTGTCTTTCATGCTCTTTCAACTTCCTTGATTCATAACATACAACAAACCCTTTTTGAATGAGGACTCCACCAAGTCCTTCTTTACATGCATCTGTGCATACACCGAAGTCTTCATTTGGGTCTACAATCCTTAGTATTGGAGCACTTGTCAATAATTGTTTCAATTGTTGGAAACTCTTTTCACAATCTAATGTTCACTGGAACTTCACACCCTTATTTTGTAAGGAAGTAATTGGGTGTGCAATCTTTGAGAATCCTTCAATAAATCTCCTATAGTAGCCTGCAAGGCCCATGAATTATTTGACCTCTGTCACATTCTTTGGTGCTAACCATTCTCTAATGGCTTCTATTTTCTCAGGATTCACTGCTATCCCATCCTTTGAATTGATATGTCCCAAATAATGAATTTTCTTCTAATGAAATGAGCACTTTCTGAATTTGGCATACAATTGATGCTCCCTTAATACTTGCAACACCATCCTTAAATGATGATCATGCTCTTATTCTGATTTAGAATATATAAGAATGGCATCTAAAAAAACAATGAAAAACTTGTCTAAATAATCTCGGAAAACACCATTCATTAAGCACATGAAAACAATTGGTTCATTTGACAACCCAAATGGCACCACTGTGAACTCATAATGACCATACCTTGTCCTGAAGATGGTATTTTTGATATCTTCCTCCTTAATTCTTACCTGATGGTATCCTGACCTGAGGTCTATCTTTGAAAATATCCTTGCATCTTTCAATTGATCAAAGAGATCATCGATCCTTGGCAGAGGATACTTGTACTTATTTACAGTCACTTTATTCAACTGTCTGAAATTAATGCACAATCTTAATGTCCCATATTTCTTCTTCACAAACAAGACCGGGGAACCCCAAGGTAACACATTTGGGCATATATACCCCTTCTTCAGAAGTTCTTCAAGATGCATTTGCAACTCGTTCAACTCTAGTGTACTCATTCTGTAAGGAGTCTTTGACACTGGAGCTGCTCCGGGCATTAAATTTATAGAGAAATCAATATCTCTCTTTGGGGGTAGTCCTGGTACCTCCTTGAACACATCTTCAAAATCTTCCAGGACTACATGATATTCCAAATTTGGCACCTTATCTTTAGGTGTCTCTTCCATATGAGCTGCAAATATTTGACACCCTTTTCTGTAACATTTCTTCAATTGCAATGCTGAAATTTCTTTCATGGTTACTGCCCTGGGAATTCCCTGCACTTTCCTTACGTTCCCTTCCTCATCCAAGAAAGTGAATGTCTTTTTATCAAAATCTAGGATATCATGATGTTGATCCAACCAATCCACCCCAATTAGAAAGTCATAAGAACCTAAAGGAAATATGTTCAAATCTTCCCTGGTGTTTAGTCCATTCATGTCCATAAGACATGAATTAACCATTTGATTAACTTTTCTTTTGGCTCCAATAGCTAGCTGCACCAACCAAGATTTTTCATGCTTGCTTCTTGGAAAATCAAAACTTTCCACCATCTTAGGATCCATATAACTATGACTAGCTCCTGAATCAATTAAAATAGAAATGGTTTGGTTGTTGATCATACCTTCCACTTTAATCATATCTGACTGATACTCCACTTTCTTGTTGTCTAGGTCTGCATAGATCCTTGGTACATTTTTTCCCATGTCCTCAACTGTGAGGAAAATCTATGAACATATGATCTCCTTTATAACCCCAACATTGAATAGGTGGTTGGCTGGGCTTTTGACCCCCTTCCTCAATCATTCTGGGTTCTCTATAAGCTGGTTGTCCATGATGGTTATTTTTGAAGAATGGTGGCTTATATGCCTTCTTCCTTTGATCCATCTTGAATTTCTTTTTGTCTTATAACATAGACCCCCCTTGCCCTTGGGCCGATATCCACACAGGATCGTTCCAATTCTTCCGTGAGTCAAAGCAACTCCTACGAATCCCTGCTGAAACCTTCAATGAATCAGATCCACAGGTCCTTCGGAAACCCCACCTGTGCGAATGAACACTAGGCGCAAGCTTCACCCTCACATGACCACAACTGGGCCTTGGTGCAAGTTCCTTTCGCAACTCGCAACTCACGAGTTCATGGGTCAAAGACCCTCGAATCCTCTTTTCCAAACTCCCGATACCTGAGATTGGGATACGAGTATAGCTCTTCCTGTTAGCGCCCTCTACATATAACCATAGGCTAGGGATAATTGCTAACACCTCTCGCTACTCGCGACTTCTGAGTTGAAGTGTCGAGCTCTCGTGCTCTTTTATTGTGAATCTCCGAAGTGTGAAAGGTTCACAGGATGTTGACTCCTTCCTAGGAGACAAGTGTCCACCTGTCAACCATGCGGTCCCCACCCGATGGATGAACCTGATCGCTTCGGGACTTCACAAGTTGCAAAGTTGAAAGACTCCTTCGTTCCTCTCTTCAATGCTCGAATCCATGAAATACGAGGATCTCGTGATACACATCCTCTGTAGATGGACGTATTTGATGTCTTCGGGACTTCATGAGTCGAGACTTCCTCTCTCCCGAACTCCTACCTCTCTGGCTCCCGATATCCGAAACCCTGATGGGTCCTCGAATTACTGCCATGGGTCCTCTTTAATGATGGATAGTCCTGATATTTTTTGGATGTTGCAGATTGGGAGATTGCAATGCATCAATTCCATGACCCCTATATGCTCTGATCCCCGAAATCTGAAATCTCGATGCCTCTACCGTTTCAAGACTTTGATGAGCCTCCGCTCAACTCATATGCAATATTAACTCACGTGCAACTTCTCCTAGATTCGATGAATGTTGTCGATCTGTGCTTGGATCTGACAGTAGTTGTAGCTCCTCCTTGTGCGCTCTGTTTCTTCCTACCTTGGAATATTTTCCAAGCTTCAAAAGGCCTCAACCTTTGCTTTCTTCTATGAAGAATACGACTTTAGCTTCTATCGATGTTCTTGAAACCACTGACCCTCCTGATCTTCCTCGAAATCAAACCCTCCAAAGGGTTTTCTTGGCTTTTCTTCTCCTCCTTACAGATACGGGCCTCTGCATGAAAGCACTACTCCTCTTGAGCTTTGTCCTCTTTGAATCCTTAAAGGATTCTTCGACCTCTGCACTCCTTGCAGGGTCCCTGCACACATGAAGGTGCTATCTGTCTTGAGCTTCTATGTTGCTCAAATCTCTAAGGGATTTAACCCTTTCATCTCCCTCAGATGGAGAATTTGATGCCCTCTTGGAAATATCTCGCTCAAGCAACTCCTTGTTGAGTTTGTAGGGTATTCAACAACCCTATGAAGGTCCTCTCCTGGACTCTTCTCTGTTCTAGAACTCAAAGGAGTTCTTTCCTGTGCACTCTACACATCCACTCAATGCCCTCATGGCAGAGTCTCCTTAGTAAACCTATCCCTTTTCTGAAATCAAACCAGAGTTCTGTTGTGCACGCTAGTACCTGCTCAATGCCCTCATGGCAGAGCTTCCAGAATCCTCAATGATTCTGATTTTTCCTTGAACCCAAAATGGAGTTCTCCTCTGCACTCTGTGCATGTTCTCAATGCCCTCCTAGAAGATCTTCTAGAATCCTTAGTGATTCTAATTTCTCCTTGAACTCAAACAAGATTTTTGTTGTGCCCTCTTTGCACTTGCTCCATGCCCTCCCGACAAAGCTCTCACAGAATCCCACAGTGATTATGTTATGTCCTGTGCCCTCTTCTGCACAGTCCTACCTCCAAGGTGTTCAACAACCTTGATGTTTCCTTCCTGATCCTAAGACTTCAGCCAGTGTTCCTTCTTGGCACATCCTTGCCCAAATTCCATAGAATTCACGAGTGCATATATGCAATTTCTTTCAAAACCCACATTGTTCTATCACACCCTCTTAGCATGAAGCCTCAAAGAACCAGTCCTGATATCAATAAACTCCACAGACAACTGCTCTGTCTGCAACATGCAAATGCATACCTAACCATACATCTACAACATATGGAAACACATAAAGACATTCACACAACACAAAATAATATGCAGGAAAACGTCCTCTGTTTGTATTAACATAAAATGCCTCTTTTACAATGTGTTTCTAAGCTTAGACTTTGACAGAGTCTCGTCTCCTTCTCCCCTCTACTCTAACTCTCGAGGAAGAAGGTAGATTATTGAGGCTCTGTGGTGATTTCTCATAGGTACGCAACAGTCAAGAATACAGTTGAGAGGACTGTAGAGAAAATGCTGGAAGCACTCACAGTTGCAGAGTGACAGCAACAGGTTTTCCAGGAGGGCAAACAAAAGGCAAGAAAATGGCTACTGAAGGCCATAGACGGGATGGAAAGAAGATCCATCAGTAGCCAAGCAAAGCTAAGATGGATAAAGAGCTCATCGAGATCAGAGTGAGGATGGAAGAACTTGCACTACAGATGTAGCAGGATGCAATATGATATTGGGTGTATGAATGGCCCATGAGGATGAAGGTAAAATGGTCATTCAGGGAGATGTTGTCCAGAAGACAGTGAAGGATGTTAAAAATGTGGTTGAGGCATGCTAAAATCATTAGATATGAAGAGGATATGGTTCATTTATGTGAGCCAGAAGCTGGGAGAAATATCAGTGATGAGGATGAACTAAGATCACTGGAAGATCTCAAACATTGCCAAGAGGGCAGAACAAAAATTTCCAATTGCCAAGTGGGCAATGAGATGAGATCGTTGGGGGATCTCATAGACTGTCAGGAGGACATCAGGGAAATTTCAAATTGCTAGGTGGGTAATGAGTTGAGATCATTGTGGGATCTCATAGACTGCCAGTGGGGTAGCAGATAAATCCCATACTTCCAGGAGGGCAAGGGAGAGTAGATGAGCTCAGATCAAGAAGGAAAGATGATAGAGGAAGATCGGAAGAGCATTTTGATGATTGGAGGAATTCAGATATTCCTGTCACTGAGCCCAGTTGAGGCAAGAGTCTGTGTTGCAGATGTAGCAATGGGGGAAAGACATCCAGCTATGACTATCGGAGAAATGGAGCAGACATTAGAGGTTTCCCAAGTAGAGGAACATGAGCATTCCGAGGAATGGCTCAACATTTTCAGCCAGGAAGTTGAGAAGACTGCAGCATTGGAGCTTGCAGCAGAAAAATAAGAAGAGGCAGACAACATGAGCTTTGTTGATCTGTGCGAGCAGATTGAAACCCTGGAGAGAAGGGTGATAGTGCAGAGAATGCACATCCAACAAGTCAATTTGGAAGAAGATGCAGGAGGAGCATACCATCCCAAGGAGTAGTTGGGAGAGGTTGGACTTGAGCTAACACAAAGAGATATGGAAGAAACAGAGCTGTCATAGGGAAAATATGAGCAACAACTCAATGATAGGACTGCAAAGTTGAACTTTGTAGTAGATTTGATAGTTAGTGCCACAGAGGATGAAGAGGATGACATGGGATATCATGATAATCTGCCCATTTGTAGATAAGAAATGCAGTCGAGGAGACTGCGTACACAGAGCCAACCATGGGAGCAATTGGACAAGGAGATAGAGTAGTTCAGGAGGCTGATGTTGAAGTCATCAAAAGAGACTACCAGTAAAGAAAGGTTGAGCAGAAGGGAGACAACAACAACAAATCAGTAGAAGAAACAACAACAGCAACAACAGAGCAGTGGAGCAGATGAATAGCTCTAGAGGAATGTTTGGGATCCAGGAGGATTTCAACAACAGCGCTAGGGAGATCATGAGAAAGAGCTCATGAAATTTTCACAGCAGAGGAGTATTATGTAGGAGCATCACTCCCAAGCCAGCCATGCACTAGCCAGCTAGCCAGCACAACACCCATTCAATGAAGGAGGAGAGGCACAACCCTCTCATTTCAAATTTTGAATTTGAAATCAATGTAATTAATGTTTTGTAAGGTCGTGGAGCCATAAAGCTATGCCTTTGAGCAGGTTGTAGTTAAAGAAGGCCTTTAATGGTTGTAAGGATGGGATCTAGCTCTGATCTAGACTAGACAACCATTTAATTGTGAATTCAATGTAATTGAATGAGAGTAGGTGAGATGGAGGAAAGAGCTCGAAGATCCCCCTCATGTAAAATATCTTTCAATATTGTTTAGAGTCAGAGAAAATCTCTCCTATATTTCTACTCTGACTCTAAACAAGATCAAAATATATTTTACATGAGGGGGCTCTTTGAGCTCTTCCATCCATCTCACCTACTCTCATTCAATTACATTGAATTCAAAATTAAATGGTTGTCTTCGCAGTCATATCACTGAGCTGCTTCTCAACTTTTCCCTGTGACAACTCTATTGCTTCCATATCTCTTTGTGTTGGCTCAAGTCCAACCTCTCCCAGCTGCTCCTTGGGATGGTATGCTCCTCCTGCATCTACTTACAACTCGACTTGTTGGATGTGCATTCTCTGCACTATCACCCTTCTCTCTAGGGTTTCAATATGCTCGCATAGATCAACAAATCTCATGATGTCTACCTCTTCTTCTTTTTCTGCTGCAAGCTCCAATGCTGTAGTCTTCTCAACTTCCTAGATAAAAATGTTGAGCCATTCCTTGGAATGCTCATCTTCCTCTGCTTGGGCAGCCTCTGATGTCTGCTCCATTTATCTGACAGTCATAGCTAGCTGTCTTTCCCCTATTGCTACATCTGCAACACAAACTCTTGCCTCGACTGGGCTCAGTGGTAGGAATATCTGAATTCCTCCAACCATCAGAATGCTCTTCTGATATTCCTTTATCAACTTTCCTTGCTGATTTGAACTCAACTCTAAGCTCATATTCTCTCCCTTTCCCTCCTGGTAGTATGGTATTTCTCCGCTACCCCCCTGGCAGTCTATGAGATCCTACAACGATCTCAACTCATTGCCCACCTGGAAAACTGAAATTTCCCTATTGTCCTCCTGACAGTCTATGAGATCCCGCAACGATCTCATCTCATTACCCACCTAGCAATTGGAAATTTATGTTCTGCCCTCTTGGTAGTCTTTGAGATCTTCCAGTGATCTTAGTTCATCCGCATCACTGATATTTCTCCCAACTTCTGGATCACATACAGAAACCATCTCCTCTTCATCTCTGAGGCTTTCAGCATGCCTTAGCCACATTTTTAACAACCTCCACTATATTCTGGCCAACATCTCCATGACTGGCCATTTTACCTTCGTCCTCATGGGCCATTCATACACCCAATGTGATCTTGCATCATGCTTCATCTACAGTGCAAGTTCCTCCATCCTCGCTTTGATCTCGACGAGCTCTTTATCCATATCATCTTTGCTTGTCTGCTGATGGATCTTCTTTTCATCGCATCTATGGATTTCAATAGCCATTTTCCTACCTTCTATCTACCCTCATGGAAAACCTGCTACTATCACTCTGCAACTGTTAGTGCTTCCAACCTTTTCTCTACAATCCTCCCAACTATCTTCTTTACTACTGCGTACTTGTGAGAAATCACCACATAGCTTCAATACTCTACCTTCCTTTGATACCAAACTAATATGTATCAAAGTACTCTTTCTCCTCTCACTTCCTCTGCCTGCAATATACAAACAGAGTCAAGCTCTGATACCATACTGATGCAGAGCCCCCTTGCCCTTGGGTCGAGATCTGCACAGGATCGTTCCAATTCTTCCACGAGTCGAAGAGACTCCTATGGTTTCCTGCTAAAAACTTCAATGAATTCAATCCACAGGTCCTTCAGAAACCCCATCTGTGTAAACGAGCACTAGGTGCGAGCTTCACCCTCACACGAACACAACTGGGCCTTGGCGCAAGCGCCTTTCGCAACTCACAACTCACGAGTTCGTGGGTCAAAGACCCTCGACTCCTCTTTTCCAAAATCCAGATACTAGAGATTGCGATACGAGTATATCTCTTCCTATTATCACGCTCTACATATAACTATAGGCTAGGGATAAATGCTAGCACCTCTCACTACTCACGACTTCGTGAGTTGAAGTGTCGAGCTCTCGTGCTCTTTTCTTGTGAATATCCAAAGTGCAAAAGGTCAATAGGAAGTTGACTCCTTCCCAAGCGTCGAGTGTCCACCTGTCAACCACATGATCCCCACCTGATGGACGGACCTGATCGCTTCGGGACTTTGTAAGTTGCGAATTCGAAAGACTCCTCCCTTTCACTCTTTGATGCCTGAATCCCCGAAATACGAGGATCTCGTGACATGCATCCTCCATAGATGGATGGCCCTAATGTCTTCGGGACTTCATGAGTCGAGACTTCCTCTCTCCCAAACTCCTACCTTTTTGTCTCGCGATATCTGAAACCATGATGGGTCCTCGGATTACCGCCACGCATCCTCTTCAACGATGGTCCTAATATTTTCGGAACGTCATGGATCGGGAGATTGTGATGCAACGATTACATGACCCCTATACACTCTGATCCCCAAACTATGAAATCTCGATGCCTCTTCTGTTTCAGGACTTTGACGAGCCTTTTCTTAGCTCATATGCGAGATTAATTCGCATGCACCTTCTCCCAGATATGAAGAATGTTGGCGTTATGTGCTTGGATCCAATGGTAGCTGTAGCTCCTCCTTGTGTGCTCTATTTCTTCCTGCCTTGGAATATTTTCCAAGATTCAAAAGGCCTCGGCCTTTTCTTTCTACTATGAAGCCTGTGACTTCAGCTTTTTTTGACATTCTTGAAACCACTGACCCTCCTGAGATTCCTCAAAATCAAACCCTCTAAAGGGTTTTCCTGGATTTTCTTCTCCTCCTTACAGCTATGGGCCTGTGTGTGAAATCACTTCTCCTCGTGAGCTTTATCCTCTTTGAATCCTTAAAGGATTCTTCGACCTCTGTACTCCTTGCAGGGTCCCTGCACACATGAAGGTGCTATCCGTCCTGAGCTTCTCTATTGCTTAGACCTCTAAGGGATTTAACCCTTGCTTCTCCCTTAGATGGAGAATATGATGCCCTCTTGGCAATCTCTCACTCAAGCAACTCCTTGTTGAGTCTGCAGGGTATTCAACAACCCTGTGAAGGTCCTCTCCTGGAATCTTCTCTATTCTAGAACTCAAAGGAGTTCTTTCCTATGCATTCTACACATCCACTCAATTCCCTCCTGGAAGATTCTCCTTAGTAAACCTGTCCCTTTTCTGAACTCAAACTAGAGTTCTGTTGTGCACTCTAGTGCCTGCTCAATGCATTCTCCAAAATCCTCAATGATTTTATTTTTTTCTTGAGCCCAAAATGGATTTCTCCTTTGCACTCTGTGCATGTGCTCAATGCCCTCTTGGTAGAGCTTCCAGAATCCTCAATGATTCTGATTTCTCCTTGAACTCAAACAAGAGTTCTCTTGTTCCCTCTTTGCACTTTCTCCATGCCCTCCTGGCAGAGCTCTCACAGAATCTCGCAGTGATTTTGTTCTGCCCTATGCCCTCTTCTGCACAATCCTACCTCCAAGGTGTTTAGAAACCTTGATGTTTCCTTCTTGAGCCTAAGACTTCATCTGGTGTGCCTTGTTGGCATGTCCTTGCCCAAATTCTGCAGAATTTAGGAGTGCATCTATGCACTGGATTTCAGAACCCACAGCATTCTGTCACACCCGAAGCCTCAAAGAACCAGTCCTAAGATCAATAAACTCCACAGATAACTACTTTTTTTGCAACCTGTAAATTCATACCTAACCATACATCTACAACATATGGAAACACATAAATACATTCACACAACACAGAATAATATGCAGGAAAACTACCTCTGTTTGTATTAACATAAAATGCCTCTTTTACAATGTGTTTCTGAGCTTAGACTTTGACAAAGTCTCAGCTCCTTCTCCCCTCTACTCTAAATCTCACAGAGCTCTCCTATATCTCTACTCTGACTCTAAACAAGATCGAAATATCTTTTACATGAGGGGGCTCTTCAAGCTCTTCCCTCCATCTCACCTACTCTCATTCAATTACATTAAATTCACAATTAAATGGTTGTCTAGTCCATATTGGAGCTAGATCCCAGCCTTACAACCATTAAAGGTCTTCTTTAACTATAGCCTACTCAAAGGCATAGCTTTATGGCTCCACAACCTTACAAAACATTACTTACATTGATTTCAAATTCAAAATTTTAAATGAGAGGGTTGTGCCTCTCCTCCTTCATTGAATGTGCATTGTGTTGGATGTCTGGTTGGCGCATGGATGGCTTGGGAGCGATTCTCCTACATCATCTTCCAAATATTTTTGGAAAGTTGGCCTTGATTTTTGTTGATCATATAGGAATTTATCTTACCGTATGGTCTCCTCCAATGTCTTTGGATCATCATACTATATTTTGTCACTGATGAATGATGGTAGTCCACTCAAATACCTTTGAATCTTAATTGTCTCATCCTTGGTGAAAGAGACATAATTCAACAGTTCTAAAAACCATCTCTCATATTCATCTACTTTCATACTTCCAAGCTTGAGTTCAAAGAACTCTTTCATTTTCTTGTCATAGTATCTCTTAGTCAAGTATTTCTTCTCAAAATACTTCTTGAATTCCCTCCAAGTAACAATTTTCTCTTTAATGTGATGCACTTGCACAATATGATCCCACCACATGGATTCCTTTCCCTTGAGTTGATAGATGACAATTCTACCTTCTACATGAGAAGAATAATTTTGCAATTTAAAATACTTTCTCATGCCCAAAAACCATGTCTTTGCATCTTCATCCTTCTCATGCTCACCATCAAATGTAGGAGGTTTGATTTTGTTCATCTCTCCTTGCATCTCATCCACCCCATACCCCTTATGCTTCCTGATAGGGGATGGACCTGAGCTATTGTGTGTTCTCTAATTGGAATGCCTCGGGGAGTGGTGGTGATGTCTACTAACACTTCTTGTTATGCTTGAGCCACTCTCCTTATCCAACTTATTTTCTATTCCATTCAAGCTCTGCATTGACTTCATGTTGAAGTCATCTTGCTACTTATTGGCTCTCATAAGCCTTTCATTATCAGCTTTATGTCTTTGGACATCCTTCTGCAAATTTTTAATGGTCTCTACCATATTAATGTTTTCATCCCTTCCTTCTCCATGTCCATTGGAATTTGTTCCTTCAATGCCCAAATGGACATCCATACCTCTGATTTCATCTTCCTGGCTGTAATTTCCTTGTGCCTCTTCCATTACTATGGAATCTGTATTGATCTTGATATGATCTAGTTGTTTTTAACTCTGCAAAATGTGCATCAAACAAAACTTTGTCAGGTTAATTGTTTCAACAATCTCATGAACATATGAACCAGGGATGATTTTAGGGGCTAAATTTCACTCATGGGCTAATTTTCCATGGTTTTTCCAAAAATGAGATTCGCTATTTTAAAAATGATTCGCCCAAATTCTATAGGATATAATTATTTTACCTTAAAAATCGCCAAAATTTTATAAAAACTATATAAAATACTTAGAAATTTGAATGTTTTTACAAAAATATCGCCAAACATTTATAGTTGACATACGAAGGATCAGTAAGATTCGACAAGGTTTCTACATTTTAAAATAAATTTCCATCCTTAAAATCATCCCTGATATGAACCATTCCGATTCAATAATATATTAGAACTATTTCTTCTGATTTCCTAAAAAAATGATTTCCTATATCAATTTTTTGGGTGGATATTTAGATTCCACTATTCAATACCTTTTGAACGCCTATTCCCATGCTCAATTCTTAGTCTTGAGCAGAAAGTTATGGTTATTTGAAAATTGCTCATTAATTTTCCTGTTCACATTTCAACTTGGCGCAACTCTGCGCTGTAATTATGCAATTTTGCACCTAATCCATTGGATTTTTAGTAGAATCTCAATTGGGTTTCTTCATATACATATTATGGACACTCTATCCAAGTTTCATATCTTTCTTGTTTTCGAGTTGCGAGTTACAACCTACTGAATTTCAGATCAAAATACCATATTGTAACTAGTATGCTACATGTACCTTCTTTTCCATTTTAAACATTTTTAACATGCCCAAAAATTTAATTCATCTTTGGGATTGTCTTCTATGGCTCAATAAATTTCCATTGACTACTCCTACGCTTCCATTTGATTCTGGAGAAGAAATTTATGGCCCTTTGAATTTAGATGGTTCTTAAAATTTACCCTCCACTGTTTGTGTTGTAACTTTCTCATAAAAGCTACGTTTGAAAAATGGTTTACACCATTAGAAATATCTCTCTGATATATTTTATTTGAGTTGCAGAGACAATGTACCTTGGCAGACTATGTTCTTGTGGTTTTTGAGTACCTAAAAACGCTCTTAAGGGCCTCAAAAATGCGTTGCAAAAATATGACGTTTGAACAATATAAAATGTCACTGAAATTTGCTAGTTTTCCGTTGTTGTTCACCATCCAAATGACTTCGTGCACATAAATTTCAACCTGTAAAACCATATTTAGCATGCACAACAACACCACAAGGTAAATTGTGCTCCACGCACCTTTAACCACTATGCATCACTTCTCTGTCGCGCCAATAACTTGCACACACTACTTTTGTGTCACGTGTGAATACCCACCGTGTGCAATTTTGGTTTCTGTACTAATACCTATTGCGCTTAGTTTTTGTATCACTTGTTGATATTCCACATGCATTTCTCTCTACGTGCTGCACCATGCCAGAGTTTAGTATTCCCCAACCACGCATCAATATTCTGCATGCACCATTAACTAATTGTCGCACGACAACATTTACACACATTGGGCGCGCAACAACCAAACTCCTCTGCGTTGTGCCAATATTGCACACACCACGCATGCCATTATCATGTGTGTGCACATCGTGCACACCTTATTATGCATATGCACACTACGGGCTAGTATTACGCATGCGTCACTCTATCCGCACTGTGCAATGCTAAATTTAGCGTGTGCACCCACATACCAACATTTTTCCGTGCGACACCAAAATTTAGTGCGCGCACCCACACACCAACATTTTTTCGCGCGGTGCCAAAATTTAGCACGTGCACCAGCACAACAACATTTTTCCATGCAATGATGAATTTTACCTATCACAATATTTTCACTACGCATCATGCATTTTTAGTGCGCCCACCTGCGCACATTCATTTTTATGCGCATTAATTCCTCGTGAATTCCACTTCAGAAATTGGGGCTTTTGCTTAACTTTTTCCCCAATTTACCATAGACATTCTACAACTATGAAATTTGTTCAATTTCACCTAGATAACACCAGTTCAACCTATGCAACAACAAATTGTTGTGGGTTGACATTTCTGGAACGATTTTTTCCCAAACTCAAGTCACAAATTGAGCATTCTAATTACTAATCTCGCTCCATCTTTCATGGATTTACTATAACTTCAAATTCGACCAATTCCAAGTCTGAATTTGCTAGAAAATATTTTAACTCAAGACTATCTCACCACTTGTCCGAATTTCTCGATTTTCCCATGAATTTAACAACAAAAATTGTGGCTTTTCCCAATTCTCCACAATTGTTGTTACTTTTTTACCATGGACGCTCTACAAACTGAAATTTGGCCATTTCAAAATCAATCCTCTATGAAATTTTTCTTCAACTCAACTTGTTCGACCCATCCAGGATCCGTGTTGAAAACTGAAGCTCTGATACCATATTGTAACGTCCCCGACCACCCAGGCCAGGCCACGATACACTAGATAATACTTTATTTCTTTCTTCGGAACATATTGTAACATACCCAACATCCAACTAAGCTATGCCACACAAATTTTTTGAACTGCATGTAATTAAAATATATACACACATAGCTCTTGTGGATATATATATATATATATAATGTAAACATACAAATACATCTGTAAATGCACAGATTCACATGGAAATAATAGTAAACGTATACATGCAGCATATGCGGCCAATACCCATAAATATAAACATAGTTATAAATCATACACATGATAACCAATAAAATAAACACGTAAATAATAATGCAACATGTAAATTTATCACACAGTTGACACTTATCTTGGTAAGAATATCACCAACTGCATGAAGACCTTCCATGAACCTCCCAGCCTTAGACCACATTGCTCATCACTCTCAACAGTGAGTCACCCTTGAGATGGGACTAAACTCCACCTAGGTAAATGGATTCCTAACCAGGCTAATGGTTCATAGACAACAAGAAAGACTATGTCATAGGTGCCAACTCAACTAACAACCTACAATCCCTCATTCCCCACATGTCTGTCCCACCCAGCAAGTGTGCCCCTTCACTTATCAACAGTCCTTCGACTGCCCCACTCCCTTTCCGGGATTTAGCAACAGATCAGACATGAAGTCTCAGAGCCCTGTAGCTGCAGTTTATCACCTTCAAGAAATCAATTCCCAACAATTCTCTCACCTAGAGAATTTCTCATGGGCCTGACGACCCACCTCTTCAATATCCCACGAGACTGACAACCTGCTTCTTCAGTCCAAATCCCAAGCTAACCAGCTACACAAACAAGTATGGCTATGGATACAGGTTCAGATATAGTGACAGGAAGTATGGAGGACAGTTGACTGCGTGAGTGAATGCCCATTGATGATTGATTGGATGACTAAATGATGGAAGGAATGATGGATGAATCCCCAAAATGAACTAAGTCCCAACAATATGTATGCATGTCCCCAACTTGACACTTGTCATGTTGGAAGCTACTTTGGCCCACTTGTCCCCAACTTTGGAACTTAGGATAAAATAATTATCCATACTTTATACTTTAAGAAATATTAATATAATATTCCTTTTTGACTTAATCTCCTTAGCTTATCCCATTTCCCTAACTTTTATCCCCTCCCTTTCCCTAACTAGTGGATTTTAGTCCCCCATACTCTTTTATCATGGTTGGTCTGCATGCAACGATGTATTTTATATTAATGTTGAGACATATACAAAGGTATATGCACTGGCCTTTAACATCTAGGCTCTCCGGCCTAATAATAAAAATACTGGCTCACCATCCTATAAAACACAACATATACACAAGGCTCCTTGGCCTCAAAGTCGCGCACACTTAAGTTGTTGCGCGAGGTATCCTGCAATGTGAACACTTGATCATTTTACTGCGCAGTTCATGCATGCACTATGCCATGAAAGGTGCATAAAAAATAATATCAAACTGCTCACCAGCTTAAGTACATTTTCATTTACATTACAATTGGGTTTGGCCTAGGGATATTAAATTTCTAGTATGCAACTAGAGTATGTACCCGAACAATAGTGTAGCACGACACGTACATGCTCCAAAAAATGGTTTTTTAAAGAGAGATCCTCAACAATAATTTGAAAAATTGTGCAAGTATAAAGGCCAATTCCATGTATGCATAGGTAGGGAATTTTAGGGCTATAATAGATGCCCACTAATGTGTGATATCAAAAGAGAAAATGATGGCCAAAATACATTATAATATATTTACCAATGGAAAGGCACAAAGTCGAGTGAGCATGGGACCAAAGTTCGAGAGCTCACTATCTGCAAAACAATAATAATATCTCTGAGGTGGGCATACCCATGATTGGGATAAAATAATCATGGTTGCCAATTAAATACACTACAGATCCATGTGATAGAAATGTCTATATAAAGTAAAGCCGTGATCAATACACAATGGATCTACATATCAAAATCACTCAATGATATTCAAATGTAATACAATATGCATCATCAAGAAGCATCAATGCCTATGGCTAGAGATGAAGACTTCATAGCTCGCACAATAACTTAAATATCTTCAACAACGCATATAGGAGTACAATAGGAGTGTAAGACTCACTACTCTGAGGTATTCAACATATTGTCTAGGAAAGACTAGAGGATCTCGATCATCAGGGACAAAACTTCGTCAATTTTGAATCTGTATTTGACTAGACTTATGGGATGGCTTAATCATGAAAGCAAAGAGACAAACTGTAGAATGGTCGACTCAGGTTGGATAAAACTTACCTTTTATAAAATCATGAAAGATGATCAGACTCAAGCAGTGTAATATTGAGATAAGTCTATGATGCAAGAGGCACCACAAACTCTCCATATGTTTGGAAGAGTAACCAAACTGAGGAGGACAAAACTCTATGTAGCGATAAAAAATTCCTAAGGTCATACTATATCCCAATGCTTGACAAACAAACATAATGATGTGCTTTGTCCAAGGGTGACTATCTTTCTCCCGAAAAAATAAT
>ML781474.1:875729-885906 GCA_009831015.1 Picea engelmannii | reverse complement strand
ATTAAAGGACATGCCAAGATCTACGGTTAGAAATCCAGCGCGCGGATCAACGGATCACGATGGATTCTGGACCCCCCTTGGTGTTCTGCTTTTAATCAGAGGGAGGGGGGTCCGGAAAGAATATGCCTTACGAAGGGCCCCTTTGGTACTTGTGTCATTGTTCTATTGGTCCATAGGTCCCATCCTCCACATGCTGTCTGACACCCCGTCGCCCCTGGACGTCATCCTACTCTAAGTCCACTTGTCCCACTTGCTCCCGGGTCGAAGTCCCATCCCGTAACTACTATCAGTCCATGTTGTCAGTACCATAACCCCCTTCATTCATGGACAACCTCCTTTTGAATAAAACTATCGTTCTCCTTTGTATTCGTTATTCATCCATCGCACCAAAAACCTCCTTTTCCTCCATTGCTCCCACATCGTTTTCAACTACAGTCAGTCGACCCCACTAACGTATTGTTTTTTGTAGGTACGGTTGCCGAAATGGTGTCTAAGAAAAATCAAACGGAAGAGGAAGAGAATCCGTTCATTCCTCCTCTGGTTGACCTGGATAAAATCCCTCTGGTCGACAAAGATCACTTGATAGCGGACACTATATGCAGTTTTGACTTCTCTGATCTGTAGTCATGGCTCCGGGAAGTCTTCCTGGACAAGAGTGATGAGATTGGGCTCTGGGAGTCCAATTTGCCCCTATACCTGTTCCCCCAAATTCACCATTTCCCAGAATTTTCACTCAAGTGCCAAGCTCACTACGTCCCCGACCAGAAAGCCATTGTTTCTTCGTCTGGGGACATCCTCTTCTTCATCACCCCAGAGGATATCGACCAGATGATGTAGATAACCCACCCAGAATCTGCATCCCCATTCAACCTGGAAATCCTCACTGAGATTTATCAAAAGATGACTTTCCCACAGAGAGCTCAGATAGTTGAGCTTTTCCTCCCCACTTCCGCTCCGCTCCCGTCCACCAATCCCCCATACCCTTCTTCTTTGTTTTCAACCAAAGGAAATCAAATTATTTCTTCCCTGTGTGCCCTGCTTGGGTACTTTTCTGATCAATGGGTAGACGAACCCATCTTGGGATTTCTATCTATCTTCTCAAATGACGAAAAACCGACTACGCAGTTCGACTACAACACTTTCCTAGCCAATAACATCCATGAACAATTTGTTAATTTTTCCACAGAAGGCATGTTCATGTATTCATCCATCCTGGCTTACATGTTCATCTACTTCCAACCAGACAGGTTCAATTTCTCCATGCAGAAGATGGACGCCCACGGGAGGCCACAACCAGTCACAACGTGAACTTCTCTTCTGAAACACAATTCTGTCCAATACGACTTCACAATGTTCATTGATCAGTTTTACCACCCTGTGGTAAGTATGTTGAGTGGCATGCTGGAGCCATGAATAAATGATGAAGTCCGGAGAATTCTACACCTCTCGGACAATGTGAAGATAAGAGACTGGTACTTGTATCAGAATCACTCCGAGATCCGAGTTTATGGGTGCGAGTTGGCACCGTACAAGCTTCCGAGATATATACCGGTAAGAATTTTTGCACTGGAATATATTAGACAAATTATGAATTCTGATGATATTCACTTTGTTTCCCTTAAAAAGAAGCAACAATTGTGGATTAAAGGGAAGATTGTCTCTTTCATCTGCAACAACAGAGGCGCAGGTGATGAAGCAGACAAAATGTTGAGGGAAATGAAATTTTTTACAAGTTTCACCTGTCATTATGATCCGTGCGGGATCATTTCTGAGATGAGAGTCAAAAATAAGAATGCCCCATATGCACATGAGCCCAGGCCAGAAATCGAGAGATTTGCTAGTCAGACAGAATGGGAGCCTGATACGTTGGTGGACGTGGAACCAATTGTCGAGATGGAAAGGCAGGTACCCTCAACAAGTGCACCACCCACTGCCACACCTCAAAATCCCAAAGAAAAGAGGCCCCGACAAGAATCGTCTTTTCCTATAACAGAGGTGTCTTCGGAGGAATTTAAGATGCACGCCAAAAATCCAAGGACAGTTCCAACGACAGGCACAACAGTGGAGCAAGAGATCACAACTACCACAGTGGCCTCCCAGGGTTCAAACCCGCCATTCTACCTTTCGGCTCAAGTCAGCACAAGGTGATAATAACATCAGCCATAAAGTCCACAGATTCTCCCACTGATGTTCCACCAAGCAAGACCGGGCCCAAGTTGGGCAGTTTTGAAAAATACGATTTGATGAAGAAGAAAAAACAGACTCTTACTACCAGCACTTATGCCCAGTTCCAGAAGCAGTCGTCCACAGCTCAACATAGGCTTCTTTCAGTGTTTGATACAGAGAAAGGTAGGATGCATATGGCCTACCTCCAAGCGCAAGTGCCAAATCCCAATGTTATATCAGATTATAAAAGGGCCACATTTGAGTTTCAGGCTAAAGACGTGCATCCAATAGATCAGATGGATCTGCACAAGAAAACTGGCGAGATGGTGTTCCACACTTTGGCCCACGCTACAGCCTCTGCATCAAAATTTCGGGTAGCTTTGAGCAATGCCCAGACCCAACTGAAGCTGGAGAAAATTTCGTCTTTCGCAAAGGACAAAAAAATCAAAACATTGGAGGAGCTAGTCCTCAAGATTGGTTATGACCCTGCGAATGTCAAAGCAGCTGAAGAGATGATTAAAAAGAAAAATGTTGACATCACATCTTTGAGAAAACAACTAAAGCTCCCTCCAACGGAAGACCCGTAGGCAAAGGAGATAGCTGAAAAGGAAGGAGAAAAGGTTGAGGTGCTGAAATTACTCATGGAGCAGAACACTCAGTTAAAGGAGATGGAAGAAGAGATGGAAAGACTGTTGAAAGAGAAAGACCAAGAAAAGACAATGGAAGGCATCCCATTGAGTGCTATCCCAATTGCAGGATTGAGCACAGTGACAGTGACAGCCATTCCATCTGCTGCATCAGTGCCACTACCAGAGGGGACAACAGACCTGGCCAAGTCTATGGAGAGGATGAACCTGCAAGAATCAGAAATCGACAGGCTTAAGAAAGAAGTGGAGAATCTCCAAGAGCTAAAGACTTCTTTCCAGGCTAGTCTATCCAAAGAAAAACAGGTGAATGAGCAAATAAAAAAAGAGTTACAGCAGCTCCAGAAACAGACAATGGCAGGAAAGACTTTGGCTGAGGTCAAAGAGATTGTGTGGACAGATATTTCCAAGTCCATAAACGAGATCTGGCCTATGGTTCAAATCATGTTTGAACAAAATGAGTTGCTCGAGAGGAGCAAACAGGCCATGGAGAAAATCAGAACGGAGCTAGGAGACATGTCGGCACAAGCTAATGAAATCATAAGATTCCTGAATTCCAAAACCAGGGAGGAACTCAAAGAATTGAAAATCGAGGACAGGACAGAAACCATACTTGAAGTCAAAAGGGTTCTAACCAAAAGGGGCCTCATTCTTCAGCTCGAGGAGAAAATTCAAGTTATGGATCAAGGAGTGCAGAAGTTTTTCAACAAGATAGATGCTCTGCAAAGGAAGGGCCTGCCTGGTATGAAGGTCATTAACGACAAATTAATGAAACTCCCTGATTATAAGAAAAGGTTGGCTGAAGTGTCCAAGGACAATTCTAAGTTTGCAGGTATACAGGGAAGCATCACAGGAAAAGCATTCATGGATGCCTTGCAGTTGGATATTAGTATCCAGCACGAGATCAAGCACATATTCGTCATCAAGCCCACATTTTCTAAGTACACAGACATGGATGAAGTGTACAAGAGATTGCTTAAAGTCATAGTGCCAGGTCATATCAGATGGGAGGAGCTGTGTGATATACTAGATTAGCAGATGAGTTGTCACGTCCCGTCAACTGTCCTGTCAGAAGAGGCTGCAGAGGCACCTTGCCAACGGCCTACCCCTGAAATCCAACATACTGTTGTATTGAGTCATCAAAACAATTTTGATTAGTTAAGTTAGTTAGTCTAAAAATAGCATGAGCATGTCATGATCAGTTATGATAGGAGCGTTTGTATTTTGTATTATAAATACTTCAGTTTTCGAAGTATTGAGGGTTGTTGATTCGCACACCCTATTGTTGTCAAACTGTATCATTTTTGAAGAGATCCACCATTAATAAAGAAGGGGCATTTCACAGGATTCTTGCGTATGTTCACTGGTGATGTGATTTTCTAGGTTAAATGTTTTCTTTCTCTGTATTCATTTCGTTTTCTGAATCTAATCTTTAAGAATAGCGTTATGTTGCAGGATTTATCTCTGATACCCTGTTTCCGATTCTAAAGATTTAAATGTTTGTATTCTAATATCTTCAATTAAGAAATTCTTAATTGCTTGTTAATTGAATTTATTTTCCTCACCTTTTCCTCCATTCATCATTTTAATTACTAAAAGATCCAGTGAATGTATTACCTCGCCTTGTGAAAATATTCTTTGGCGTTTCTGGTTATTTCTCAGATTTGATTAAATACAGACCCCATAGCCCAATGGATGTGTAGTTTGTCTCAACCAACTTTAAAAACCCTTTACAACCAAACCAATAATTCTTTTAACTAGCCTAATATCTGAAATTAAACAAAGCTAAATCTTATAGAGAGATCCCTCTCTGAAGCTGGAAGGGCTAGATCCCAGCTTTAAAAGCGGTTGGTTAAGGTTACCTTTGTGAATTTATTCTTTTCAACCTCTAGGAAATTTACCAAGTGCTAACATAAATGGCGAATCCGCTGGGGAAGAACTAAAACTGAATACCTCACCTTTATTCCCCTAAAGAAAGTTTGACTCTGAGAAGAAAGTAATGATTAGAGGTTGGTTAACTCTGTACATATCATTCTCAGAATCTCCCTTTAAAATCTTTTTCTCTTTTTAATGTTCCTCTATGACTGTTCCTGCAGCAGTACAACCTAATATTGAGCCCGGACTAGCGAATCAAATGCATATTGTGTCAAACCTTTTTAACATAATCCTCAAAACTGCCAATAACCGGGAAGAACTCGAACATTCATGGGAAGCCATTGAACGAGACATAGATACTCAGGAACAATTGGAAGCTAGACGACGTCAACGTAGAAATCTACCCTAGTTTCCTTCACCATAAAACTAATATATATATATATATATATATATATATATATATAAACCAAAAAGAGTTCTGGCTCCCAAGAAAGTTCACACTCGATCTCATCCAGACCCAGAACCCTCCACAGTGATAGATAATCCCGAACAGTTGCTGAGACGAAAGACCTTAGCTACCAGTTCACCGAGTTATACTCCTCTTCACAAGTATCCTTCCTTTTCCGGAGAACTAGATATCTTTCAAAACCTCGACCTTGATCTTTTTCCGTCACGAAACCTTGTTAGAACACGGACTGGAACTTTTTTGTCTAAGCTCGTCTTCGACCCAACTGTATTGCAGCCCCGAACCCTCGAAGTCTTGTCTCCTACGACTAAACCACAAATCGCTACCTCAGCGCCGCCCAGTCCTTCGTCGACTTCGTCTTCCGCCGCTACCTCTCCAACCACCCAGGTTGTTGTCCCACCTCCTCCACCCATCATGGCAGCTCGATATGCCCCTTTGGTGTTGGTTGCACCACTACATGCCATGCCCCAAGACTACCAGACTAGACTTCCACAGTTCGATGCAATTGGAACATTAAACGCCCAACAACATGTGGATAAAATGAATGACTACTTGGATTTACAAGAAGTCGACGAAGTTGACGTTCAGATGAGACTGTTCACCCAGAGTCTGACAGGGGACGTCAAGAAATGGTTCAAAGCCCTACCCGCTGCATCAATCCCTAACCTTGTCGTGTTTCAAAGGAATTTTATTGACAGATGGGAGGTAAAGAAAAACCCTCTCCAGATACTGTCAGAATACGAGAATATAAAGAGAAATCAAGGTGAATCTGTCCAAGATTATTGCATGCATTTTAACAATTTGTATAATGCAATCCCAACTGAGATCAAACCTCCCCAAGGTTTGGCCTTGATTAAATTCCCTGATGGATTCGATGCTGACATGTCTTACCAATTAAGAGAAAGAAATGTCTCCACCCTTGAAGAGATGCAGAAAAGTGCTATTTCAGTTGAAGCCAATCTGTTGGAAAAACGAGCAAGTCAACAGATGGAACAGAGAGTCACGATCAAGGAAGAACCTTCCACGTCTAACAACGATTCCAAATTAGATACCGTAGTCAGATAATTGGCGTTATTGTTAGAAAGAACGAGTATTTCAGACAGAAATCCTCCGAGAGACGACGCACCGGCTCCTCAGATTCAGAACCCCAATTTCAGGAGAAACCCTCCTCAAATCAGACAAAGAGATCCCAGAGATCAAAGGGAACAGAGAGGCCCCGATCAGCCGATCAGATCTCCTCTACAGGAAAACTATGTTGATGAAGGGGGATACGTAATTGAATATTTGGAGGACACTCACATTAACCTTATGGGCATTCACGATAATGAGGCCATTTTCCTCACTCGAGAAGAGGAGGAACTTTTTCTTCTAAATCAAACAAAGGTGAGTGAGGAAACTGGAGATGAGGCACAACAGGTCCTTGAGAATGCTATCCTAAAGGCAGGTAGGCAGTATGACCTGTGCGGCAGGAAGACAGTAGAGGCCCCACCCAAGAAGGTGACCGAAACACAGAAAACAATCGTATCCAATAAAACCCCTGAACCTTCTACCGAAAAGACTCTTGATAAGGTCCCTGAGAAGAGTAAATTTGACGCTCCTGTGAAGAAAAACATCACCATACTGAAAATACAGGCACAGCCCGAAGTTTCACCTGCTAATCTGCCCAGTACTTCTGAGCAGAAGGATGTGGTGGACCAACCAGAATCAACAAGTCAGACCCGAACTCCTGCACCTTTTAGCCTGGAGGCAGAATTGGCCAAAATTAAAATTATTGTCCCACTGACAGAGTTGATAAGCAGAGGTGGTTATCGTTCACAGGTACTAAAAGCATTAGCCATTGAACCTGACATAGGCACCAAGGCCTTGAATATTGGATCAGTGACTCATTCAGACACTGTGAACCTCACTGATGATCATCCTGAACTCCTTTTTGGACTGGAAGTAAATGGTCGAGACGATACCGATGATGTAGCCCCCTTTTACATCAGTTTGAACATACACGATTTGATCCTGCATAATTCCATGTTGGATTCAGGTGCCTCACATAATCTGATGCCTAAAGTGGTAATGGAAAAACTGGGATTGGAGGTTACTAGGCCTTACAAGGATCTGCATTCGTTTGACTCCAGCAAAGTCAAATGTATTGGTCTGATTAAGGACCTCTGCATCACCCTAGTTTAGATCCCTGCAAAAAGCATGGTAATGGACGTGGTGGTTGCAGACATCCCGCCAAAGTATGGTATGTTGTTGTCTCGGTATTGGGGAGCTAAGTTGAAAGGAACCCTGCAGCTGGATATGTCTTACGCCACTATCCCAGTGTTCGGACAACCGAGGAGGTTGTATAGAGAAACACTGATGAAGTACATGGTCAACAGTCAAGAGAAACCTCACAATTACCCCGTTTACTCTGCTCATTCCGATTTAGATTCGTTCATCTTGTACAATGATGGTGAAGTTGAAGAAACAGAAATTCGGCTGACGGAAGAGGTAGCTAGTCAAGATGAAGGTCCAGAAAGTGGTGATGCAGCAAAGATGGAAAATGTAATCACTGAAGATTTCCCCGCTGATTTCGGGAGTATGGATTTCGATGGAGCTGTGAGTAAAGAAGGAGCAGGAGCTGGAGTCTGGTTGCATAATCATCAAAAAAGGTATTCAGAAAATCATTCCTATAAGTTAAATTTCCACTGCACTAACAACGTTGCCGAGTATGAAGCTTTAATGCTCGGTCTGAAGCTACTGAAGAAGGTTGGTGCCAAGAAAATAATGGTAAGGGGTGGCTTTGAATTAATCATTAAACAAATTAAAGGTGAATATGCTGCTAAACACCCACGCCTTTTATAGTGTTTTAATGAGGTTGACTTGCAAGTAATGCCAAGGGGATAGAATATCCTGGCTGACGGATTAGCTACGTCAGCTGCGTCATGCAAGATTCCCTTTCGCCAAACTCACTCATACACGATTGAAGTCAAATACAGACTGACAGTGCCTGATAATATCAGGTACTGGCAAGTGTTTGGAAATGACGATCAGATAGAGGACTTTCTGCAATGCAAGAACGATTTTGAATGTACAAACATAGATATAGAAAATGAAAAAGAGAATGTAAATAATTCTGAATTTGAAGTAGATAGTGTGAATATTGTAAATGCGATGGATATAGAAGATACAGTAGATTCAGAAGAGATAGGAGACGATGAAATAGATGCCGAAGTTTTACAATTGAAAAACAACGTATTGCCTAGAGGCCTTGTCCCTTTAGAAGATCTGTTTGACAACGATGATGTAGCTAAGAAGCCCAAAATAGAAGCCCATGGGCAAGAGGTAGAAGACTGCAATATAGGAACTAAAGAGAAACATAAGATGGTTAAACTGTCCAAATCTTTACCCCCAGAACAAAAGCTTAAGTACATTGGGCTATTCAAGGAATATTCAGACATTTTTTCCTGGAGCTATGAAGATTTGAAAGCCTCTGACACTAGCATTATACAAACACAGGATTCCCATAAAGGAAGACCAGAAACTGTTTAGGTAGAAACTTAGGAGGATAAATCCCAAGTTGCTTCCCTTGATAGAAAAATAGATTAAGAAAATGTATGATGCCAAGATCATAGTCCCACTACGCTTCTCTAAGTGGGTTTCTAATTTAGTCCCTACACGCAAGAAAAATGGGGAAATACGACTCTGTATAGATTTCCGAAATTTGAACAAGGCATCCCTGAAGGATAATTACCCCTTGCCCAAAATGAATCACCTCCTGCAAAGAGTGGTCGGGTCCAGTAGAATTTCTCTGTTAGATGGTTTCTCAGGCTACAACCAGGTCCTAGTTCACCCCGACGATCAGGAAAAAATCGCTTTCACCACCCCATGGGGCACTTTCATGTATGTGAAGATGCCTTTTGGTCTAATGAACGCAGGAGAAACTTTCCAGAGGGCAATGGACATCGCCTTCATAGAAGAGTCAGGTAATTTTATTGTCATTTATTTAGATGATGTGATAGTGTTTTCCCAATCTGATGATGAACACCTGCGGCACCTTAGACGAGTTTTCAAAAAGTGTAGAAGGTTTGGGATTTCATTAAATCCAAAGAAGTGTCTTTTTGGGTTAGAAGAGGGTAAACTGTTGGGACATATCATCTCTAAAGAGGGAATCAGAATCGACCCCAACAGAATTGAGGCCATACTAAAGTTAGAACACCCAAGAAACCTCAAAGAACTACAGTCTTTTATAGGGAAAATCAACTTTCTTCGAAGATTCATTCCTAATCTAGCCGAGCTCCTCCGAAACATTACAAACATGCTAAAAAAGGATGCAAAAATAAAATGGGATCCTGAGTCCAGGCAATCCTTCGAACAGGTCAAATGAACACTCACCGAAGCCCCATTTTTGATCAGTCCCGATTTCACTAAAGATTTCTATCTTTTCTCTTTCGCTTCTGAACATACTATAGAAGTTGTATTACTGCAGAAGAACAGTGAGGGGTACAAACAACCCATCGCTTTCTTCAGCAAATCTTTAAGAGACGCTACCCTGAACTACAACATTATGGAGAAGCAGGCTTTTGCTTTGGTAAAGGCTATAAAGGAATTCAGGGTTTATGTTCTCCATTCTCATGTCATAACATATGTTCTGAGTGCGGTAGTGAAAGATATCTTGACACAAGACAACCCTGATGGGAGAAGGGGAAAGTGGATTGCAGTTATTCTAGAATACGACATAGAAATTAAGCCCATAAAACTGATCAAAGGCCAAGGCCTTGCTAAACTGATGGCTGAATCTAACTTTCAGGCTCTCGACATTAATTTCCTAGATGTGGCAGATGAACAGGGCGAGATGGCGACTCCAAACGTTAAAGAAGTTTTTCTCAACTCTCCATGGTATGCATACCTTATATTCGTGTTACAAAATTTACAAGCTCCCCCTGGTTTAACTAAAACTAAAGCTAGATTCTTAAAGTTGAAAGCACTGAAATTTTGTATTCTAGAAGGAGATTTGTATTGGAAAGACCCTGCAGGTATTCTTTTAAAT
>ML781474.1:859560-874103 GCA_009831015.1 Picea engelmannii | reverse complement strand
GGGGGGGGGGTTCCATAATTGATATTAAAGGACGCGCCAAGATCTACAGTCAGAAATCCAACGCGCGGATCAACGAATCATGATGGATTCCGGACCCCCCTTGGTGTTCTTCTTTTAATCAGAGGGGGGGGTCGGGAAAGAATATGCCTTATGGAGGGCCCCCTTGGTACTTGTGTCATTGTTCTATTGGTCCATAGGTCCCATCCTCCACATGCTGTCTGACACCCCGTTGCCCCTGGACGTCATCCTCCACTAAGTCCACTTGTCCCACTTTCTCCTGGGTTGAAGTCCCATCCCGTAACTACTGTCAGTCCACGTTGTCAGTACCATAACCCCCTTCATTCATGGACAACCTCCTTTTGAATAAAACTACTGTTCTCCTTTGTATTTGTTATTCATCCATCACACTAGAAACCTCCTTTTCCTCCATTTCTCCCACATCGTTTTCACCTACAGTCAGTCGACCCCACTAACATATTGTTTGTTGTAGGTATGGTTGCCGAAATGGTGTCTAAGACAAAGCAAATGGAAGAGGAAGAGAATCCATTCATTCCTCCTCCGGTTGACCTAGATAAAATCCCTCTGGTCGACAAAGATCGCTTGATAGCGGACACTATATGCAGTTTTGACTTCTCTAATCTGTAGTCATGGCTCCGGGAAGTCTTCCTGGACCAGAGTGATGAGATTGGGCTCTGGGAGTCCAATTTGCCCCTATACCTATTCCCCCAAATTCACCATTTCCCAGAATTTTCACTCAAGTGCCAAGCTCACTATGTCCCCAACCAGAAAGCCATTGTTTCTTCATCTGGGGACATCCTCTTCTTCATCACCCCATAGGATATCGACCAGATGATGCAGATAACCTGCCTGGAATCTGCGTCCCCATTCAACCTGGAAATCCTCACTGAGCTTTATCAAAAGATGACTTTCCCGCAGAGAGCTCAGATAGTTGAGCTTTTCCTCCCCACTTCCGCTCCGCTCCCATCCACCAATCCCCCGTACCCTTCTTCTTTGTTTTCCACCAAAGGAAATCAAATTATTTCTTCCCTGTGTGCCCTGCTTGGGTACTTTTCCGATCAATGGGTAGATGAACCCATCCTGGGATTTCTATCTATCTTCTCAAATGACGAACAACCGACCACGCAGTTCCACTACAACACTTTCCTAGCCAATAACATCCATGAACAATTTGTTAATTTCACCACAGAAGGCATGTTCAGGTATTCATCCATTCTAGCTTACATGTTCGTCTACTTCCAAGCAGACAGGTTCAATTTCTCCATGTAGAAGATGGACGCCGACGGGAGGCCACAGCCAGTCACATCATGGACTTCTCTTCTGAAACACAATTCTATTGAATACGACTTCACAACATTCATTGATCAGTTTTACCACCCTATGGTAAGTATGTTGAGTGGCATGCCAGAGCCACGAATAAATGACGAAGTCCGGAGAATTCTACACCTCTCGGACAACGCGAAGACAGGAGACTGGTACTTGTATCAGAATCACTCCGAGATCCGAGTTTATGGGTGCGAGTTGGCACTGTACAAGCTTCCGAGATATATACCGGTAAGAATTTTTCGCAATGGAATATATTAGACAAATTAAGAATTCTGATGATATTCACTTTGTTTCCCTTAAAAAGAAGCAACAATTGTGGATCAAAGGGCAGATTGGCTCTTTCATCTGCAACAGCAGAGGCGCAGGTGATGAAGCAGACAAAATGTTGAGGGAAATGAAATTTCTCACAAGTTTCAACTGGCATTATGATCCCTGCGGGATCATTTCCGAGATGAGAGTCAAAAATAAGAATGCCCCATATGCGCATGAGCCCAAGCCGGAAATCGAGAGATTTGCTAATCAGATAGAATGGGAGCCTGATATGTTGGTGGACGTGGAACCAACTGTCGGGATGGAAAGGAAGGTACCCTCAACAAGCGCACCACCCACTGCCACACCTCAGAATCCCAAAGAAAAGAGGCCCTGGCAAGAATCGTCTTCTCCTATAACAGAGGTGTCTTCGGAGGAATTTAAGATGCACGCCAAAAAGCCAAGGACAGTTCCAACGACAGGCACAACAGTGGAGCAAGAGATCACAACTACCACAGTGGCCTCCCCAGTGGTCAAACCCACCATTCTACCTTTCGGCTCGAGTCAGCACAACGCGATAATAAAATTAGCTATAAAGTCCACAGATTCTCCCACTGATGTTCCACCAAGCAAGACCGGGCCCAAGTTGGGCATTTTTGAAAAATACAATTTGATCAAGAATAAAAACTAGAATCTTACTACCAGCACTTATGCCCAGTTCCAGAAGCAGTCATCCATAGCTCCACACAGGCTTCTTTCAGTGTTTGATACAGAGAAAGGTAGGATGCATATGGCCTACCTCCAAGCACAAGTGCCAGATCCCAAGGTTATATCAGATTATAAAAGGGCCACATTTGAGTTTCAGGCTAAAGACGTGCATCCAACAGATCAGATGGATCTGCACAAGCAAACTGGCGAGATGGTGTTCCACACTTTGCCCCACGCTACAGCCTCTGCATCAAAATTTTGGGTAGCTTTGAGCAATGCCCAGACCCAACTGAAGCTGGAGAAAATTTCATCTTTCGCAAAGGAAAACAAAATCAAAACATTGGAGGAGATGGTCCTCAAGATTGGTTATGACCCTGCGAATGTCAAAGCAGCTGAAGAGATGATTAAAAAGAAAAACACCGACATCGTGTCTTTGAGAAAACAACTAAATCTCCCTCCAACGGAAGACCCGCAGGCAAAGGAGATAGCTGAAAAGGAAGGAGAAAAGGATGAGGTGTTGAAATTAATCATGGAGCAGAATTTTTAGTTAAAGGAGATGGAAGCAGAGATGGAAAGACTACTGAAAGAGAAAGAGCAAGCAAAGACAATGGAAGGCATCCCATTGAGTGCTATCCCAATTGCAGGATTGAGCACAACGACAGTGATAGCCATTCCATCTGTTGCATCAGTGCCACTACCAGAGGGGACAACAGACCTGGCCAAGTCTATGGAGAGGATGAACCTGCAAGAATCATAAATCGGCAGGCTTAAGAAAGAAGTGGAGAATCTCCAAGAGCTAAAGACTTCTTTCCAGGCTAGTCTATCCAAAGAAAAATAGGTGAATGAGCAAATAAAAAAAGAGTTACAGCATCTCCAGAAACAGACAATGGCAGGAAATACTTTGGCTGAGGTCAAAGAGATTGTGTGGACAGATATTTCCAAGTCCATAAACGAGATCTGACCTATGGTTCAAATCATGTTTGAACAAAATGAGTTGCTCGAGAGGAGAAAACAGGCTGTGGAGAAAATCAGAACGGAGCTGGGAGACATGCCAGCACAAGCTAATGAAATCATAAGATTCCTGAATTCTAAAACCAGGGAGGAACTCGAAGAATTGAAAATCGAGGACAGTACAGAAACCATACTTGAATTCAAAAGGGTTCTAACCAAAAGGGGCCTCATGCTTCAGCTCGAGGAGAAAATTCAAGTTATGGATCAAGGAGTGCAGAAATTTTTCAACAAGATAGATGCTCTGCAAAGGAAGGGCTTGCCTGGTATGAAGGTCATTAACGACAAATTAATGACACTCCCTGATTATAAAAAAAAGGTTGGCTGAAGTGTAAACGGACAATTCTAAGTTTGTAGGTATACAGGGAAGCATCATAGGAAAAGCATTCATGGTTGCCTTGCAGTTGGATATTAGTATCCAGCATGAGATCAAGCACATATTCGTCATCAAGCCAACATTTTCTAAGTACACAAACATGGATGAAGTGTACAGGAGATTGCTTAAAGTCACAGTGCCAGGTCATATCAGATGGGAGGAGCTATGTGATCTACTAGATTAGCAGATGAGCTGTCGCGTCCATTCAACTGTCCTGTTAGAAGAGGCTGCGGAGGCACCTCGCCAACAACCTACCCCTGAAATCCAACATACTGTTGTATTGAGTCATCAAAATAGTTTTGATTAGTTAAGTTAGTTAGTCTAAAAATAGCATGAGCATGTCCTGATCAGTTATGACAGGAGCATTTGTATTTTGTATTATAAATACTTTAGTTTCTGAAGTATTGAGGGTTGTTTATTTGCACACCCTATTGCTGTCAAACTGTATCATTTTTTAAGAGATCCACCATTAATAAAGAAGGGGCATTTCACAGGATTCTTGCGTATGTTCACCGATGATGTGATTTTCTAGGTTAAATGTTTTCTTTCTCTGTATTCATTTCGTTTTCTGAATCTAATCTTTAAGAATAGCGTTATGTTGCAGGATTTATCTCTGATACCCTATTTCCGATTCTAAAGATTTAAATGTTTGTCTTCTAATATCTTCAATTAAGAAATTCTTAACTGCTTGTTAATTAAAGTTATTTTCCTCACCTGTTCCTCCATTCATCATTTTAATTACTAAAAGATCCAGTGAATGTATTACCTCGCCTTGTGAAAATCTTCTTTGGCGTTTCTGGTTATTTCTCAGATTTGATTAAATACAGACCCCATAACCCAATGGATGTGTAGTTTGTCTCAACCAACTTTAAAAACCCTTTACAACCAAACCAATAATTCTTTTAACTAGCCTAATATCTAAAATTAAACAAAGCTAAATCTTATAGAGAGATCCCTCTCTGAAGCTGGAAGGGCTAGATCCCAGCTTTAAAAGCGGTTGGTTAAGGTTACCTTTGTGAATTTATTCTTTTCAACCTCTAGGAAATTTACCAAGTGCTAACATCAGGTATAAGAAGAAAGAAGGGAAGTCCGACGTCCTTGATCAACCTTCTTGAGTAGAGAAACCTGCCAAAGATGCAGCTAACAACATTAAGGAAAAGAAAACACATAACCCTTCACCAATAGCCCAAGGTCTTGTCCCAAAAGTGAGGGAAATTCTAAAAAACCCCTCCTATTTTAACTTTGAGCATGAAATTCAAAATATTAGGATCTGTGTACCTCTTTCAGAGATATTCAAGCACGAAGATTTCAAAATATCCCTCTCTAAACTATTATAGTCTGAGCCTGCATCTCACTCCCTAGACTCAGTAAATCTTCAAGATGAAAAGCCAATAGTCATATTAGGTACCATGGTAGAATATAGAGTTGATTCATCCCCTCCCTTCTATACATCTCTGAACATACATGACAAGGTTCTACATAATTTTTTGATGGACTCAGGGGCTTCTCATAATATCATGCCCAAATCTGTCATGGATGAACTTGGATTGTAAATCACAAAACCTTATCATGATTTTTATTCTTCTGATTATAGGAAAGTGCAGTGTCATGGGGTCATTAAATATCTGGTCGTGACCTTGTTTTAGTTTCCCATGAAAAGTGTGGTCATGGATATCATGGTGTCTAATGTCCCCCCCATGTTTGGCATGTTGCTATCAAGATCTTGGATAAAGAGACTTGGAGGAACATTACAGATGGACCTCACATATGCTACCATTCCTTTGTTCGGAGGGGAGCATAGAATATTGTACATGGAATCTTAGTTGTCCTACATTATCAGTGATGAATCTCACCCCACCAATCATCCTATTTTTTCCCTTGATACTGATTTAGGATTCAACTTGTTGTAGCTCACCAGTGTCCTCGAGCCCCCTATTGAAATAAAAAAGTAGCCCCTTACTCTCTGTGAATATTCTCCTCCAATTACCTCTATTTGGAAAATGTTCTTTGATGGAGCTTCTTCTAGGGAAGGTGTTGGTGCTGGAGTGGTCCTTGTTTCACCTGTTCAAGAGATCATATCCCTATCCTATAAGTTAGAATTTGAAACTGCCAACAATGTGATAGTGCATGAAGCTCTTGTTTTGGCTTTGAGGGCTGCAAAAGACACATAAATTGAAGAGATATCAGTGTTTGGGGATGCCTAGTTAATTGTCCATTAGATCAAAAATATTTATCAGGCCAAGCACCCTCATCTTATAAGTTATAGAAATGAAGTCTGGCATCTAGTTGATATTTTTTTCTTGGCTTTCAACATTTCATTCATGCCAAGAGAAGAGAATTCCATGGTCGATTCTCTCGCTGTCTCAGCAAGTAATTTTAGAGTTCCCTTGCCACCTAAGCTCAAGTATGATGTAGAAGTGAAATATATACCCTCTATACCTGACAATGTCAAGCATTGGGAAGTTTTTGAGTATGATCTTGAAATCAAAATATTCCTAGAGACTGTTGAGGAATTTTTTGCATTACACATTGATCAAGATCCTGATTTTGAAATAAATCCTCATATTGATGTTTTTCTGAACAAAATTGATAATCATCATATTGTCCAGTTTCCCAACAACCATATCCCAAAGGGACTAGCTCCTTTGGAAAGACTATTTGACAGAAATAATGTGGTAGTCAAAGGGAAAGTTTGAAATAAGGATTTTGATGTAGTTGAGTGAAATATTGGTAGAGAGGAGGATAAACAATTTGTCAAGTTGTCAAGAATCTTGTCAAGGGAACAAAGGGATGAGTACACTGAGCTATTAAGATAATTCATTGATGTGTTTTCCTGGACCTATGGAGACCTCATAACATATGACAAAAGTGTCATTGGGCATATGATACCATTGAAATAGGAGTCCAAACCATTTAGGCATAAATTAAGACAAATAAATCCTATGCTACTGCCCATAATGGAAAGGGAGGTAAAGAAGTTGTTGGATGCCCAAATAATTGTCCCTTTGATATATTTTGAATGGGTGGCCAAATTGGTCCCAGTAAGGAAGAAGAAGGAGAAATTAGGCTTTGTGTTGATTTCAGGAACTTGAACAGAAGCTCTAAGAAGGACAATTACCCTTTGCCAAAGATGGAACACATATTGCAGAGGGTGACATGTGCATCCAAGATTTCAATGATTGATGAATTTTCTAGCTATAATAAAATCTCTATCCTTCCTAAAGACAGGGAAAAGACAAGTTTCACCACTCCTTGGGGCACATTCATGTATGCCAAAATGCCCTTTGGACTGATGAACGTAGGAGAAACCTTCCAATGAGCCATGAACATTGCCTTCATTAGAGAAAGGGATAAATTTGTGGTCATATATTTGGATGACATTACAATTTTCTCTAGGACTGATAAAGAACACTGCAAGCATATGAGAAAGGTTTTCTTGAAATGCAGAAGGTTCAATCTCTCCCTTAATCCCAAAAATTCATTGTTTTCCATGCGAGAGAGAACATTGTTGGGGAACATAGTATCAACTGAAGGGGTCCAGATTGATTCAAGTAGGATAGAAGATATTCAAAACTTATCGCTTCCCAGATCCAGGAAGGAGGTTCAGTCCTTCCTAGGAAAAAATGATTTTCTGAGAAGGTTTGTTTCAAATTTTGCTGAATTGGTAAAGCATATCGCAACTATTCTCAAGATGGGGAATGAAGTAAAATGGACTGTTGAGTCTAGAAAATACTTCAACCAAATAAATAAGGCATTGACTTAGGCACCTGTGCTAATTAGTCTCGATTATTCCAAGGATTTCCTGATTTTTTCCTTTGCCTCTTTTGACACAGTGGTAGTTGTTTTATTGCAGAAGAATTTTGAAGGGATGGAGAAACCTATTTCCTTTTTCAACAGAGAACTGAGGGATGTTGAGACCATATATGGCATCACGAAGAAGCAGACATATTCCTTGGTGAAAGCTCTCAAATATTTTAGAGTCTATGTTCTACATTCAAAGATCATTAAATATATTCCTTCATCTTATGTGAAAGACATTCTCATTCAGCCTAACATATATGGAAAAAGAAGCAAGTGGATTGCCAAGATCCTAGAATTTGATATGGAAATAAATCCCACCAAGCTAGTTAAAGGACATGGTTTAGCCAAGTTGTTGGTTGAGACTAATTGCAAATCTTTGGGGGTTAACTTCGTCAACACTTTCTCAGAAAATCAACAAGCTGATTTGTCCAATAAAATTTCTCAGGACAACCCTCCATTAGAAGAGTGCATCTGGTACAAAGACGTCATATTCTTTCTGCAGAAGTTAAGGCCCCCTAATGGTATGGGGAAAATAAAGGCAAGAGCTCTTAAGCTCAAAGAAATTAGATATTTCCTTATTGATCAGGCCTTCTATTGGAAGGACCCTCTAAGAGTGCTTCTGAAATGTTTATACCCACAAGAAGCCCAAAATATTATGTTTTATTTTCATGACAACCTATGTGGGTGTTTTTCCTGAGTTTATACTTAAGGCTTCAAAGAATAATGTTAAGGCATCCGAAAAATAAAGAGAGTTTTTAATATGAAAATAAAATCAATTCTTTTAGGGAAAGAGGCTATGGCTGATTTCTAAGCTATCTTTTCCTAGCTTCCCGAATCCTTATGTCATGTTCAATCACTACCGATGAATGTTCAAGCTCAACCTGGGTATTAGCAGTCTCTAAGATGGTATTAAACAAGGTTAAAGAAATTTTTTTCTGATCTGTGAGACCGGGCTCAATATTAGGTTGTCTTGCAATAAGTACAGTCATGGAGAAAAGAAGGTTAAAACATTTGTTGTTTTTATGTTTGATTTTTCTATTTTCAATTATATGAGAATAATTCTTGAAATTGAATTAATGGTATAACAATTCAGAGGTCGTTTTCCGTGTCTGAGTCAAATTTGAAAATAATGAATGCGATGAAAGAAAAAACATAAAGTTGTTAAAACAAAGTGAGACATCAATCATAGATGAATCTCACTCTGATACAGAAGAACAAAAATGGATGCGAATCTTTTCATGAAGCATAAAATGTGGCAATCTAACCAACTCTCAGGTCTTATGTTTGCTAATAGCAAACATAGAGGAAAATCTATAAGCAATCAAATAACTAAAAAAACATATAACCACAATATATGTTGTACTAAGTTGTGATTAGGCATTCATCAAATACATACGAATAAAGATGATGGAATATGAAAGAACATAAGAACACATAACTCATGATTGACAAAATATGGAGTCTCTGGTTTGTAATTGTCTTAATTCTCAAAAAGGAGAGATTTCTTCATTTCCATCGGCCAAGAAAAACCCCTGTTTTAGTCTTTTGAAACTATATTTATACAAAAGGTTACCAACCCTAGATGTTTGTAATTTTCCTTACTCCTAGATATTAACGGTTACAAAATAAAAGCTTGAACCATTTCACTTGGTTCCTTTCTATCTCTCTCTCATACCGGTAGAAAGAGCATGCATGTGTTCATTATTTCTTTGAAGTACTTCCTTCACCTGGCTCGAGACACTCAATGCACCAACTTATAAACTATACTAATATTATTGAAGGCTCTGTCACATCATTTGCCTAAAAAAGATACAAATTTCTCCGTAATTTCGGAAACCTCTCTTCAATCCTTTTATCTTCAAAATTTATTGATTGCAACTGTAAATTTGGCTTCACCAACCATCAATCCATTTGAGCGATGTCAACCTGCTTCAACTATGAAATTTCAATCTGAGCTTCATTTAAGATTCCTTTGATGTCAAGTTGATGCTTTATAACATTGATTTGTCCTAGTAGTCCAGAACAATCATCCTTTCCAATGTCTAGTGAGTTTTTATTTAGCAAATCGAAAGCCTCTTCACAATACTCCTTTATTTCTTTGGACAATATTTAACTCTCAGCTATATTGGCCTCCCATGTCTTTAATATTATGTCTCCTTTGATTTTCTCTTCAAAAATCAATATAGGAGTTTTGGGAGTTACAAATATTTCTTCCTTAGAAGATGACACAACCTCTTTTTGGAAAGTGACCCGGGCTACAGTAGCCTCTTTTTCTCTAAAACCAATTTTATATAATGATTGAACTATCTATTGAAAATAATATTGGATGATTCCTACCTTAGAAAACAGACTTTGTAGTGTCATTTTCAGTTTCTGTTGCACTTCTAGTGCCTGAGCTTGAAACACTGTTATATTTACAACCTTGTTTTCAGTGGAACTTAATTTAGCTTGCAGCTTCCTTACTAATTCTTCTTGTTGGATGACCTTCCCTTGACTTGCTTGAGTAGTCTTGTGTATCTCTTCAAGCTCATATTTAAGTTGTTGAATCTCTTGTCTCTCTTTGGCTCTATCCTATTCGTGTCCTTTGCTGACCTCACTTTTGATATTATTCTCTATATTCCTTATTTGATGTCACAACTGACTTATCATATGATTTCTCTACCTCATCCTCACTTTCAGATTATCAACAAAGAATAATTTGGCCATTGCAAAAGCTCCCAAAGATCCTACCACCTCTGTAGCAAAATATTCATCTTCCAAATTTTTCCCTTCTAATAATACTCTGTGCTTTTTTACCATTGTACCTTCTTTCAGGTGCATTTCTTATTTCACCACAACTTTCCTCTTCATACTGAAAAAGAAGTCAGAGGAAGGTATCTCTTTAATAGAGATCGGGGTAAGATCACTTACATATATAACTTCAAGATTGAGAGTCCCAAAACTTGATTGTAAAGGGGTTAGTGTTGTAATAGGACTGCCTAACTCTATGAATTGTGTTCTTTCTATTGTTCTAGAGGTATCAACAGGAGTAGTTGACGATAAAGGAAATATCATTTGATTCTTTTTTATAGGTTTCTCAGATTTAACTTTGTTTCAGACTCTGTATGTTCTTCCTATGAAGTCTCTAATCCTTGTGAAGACACTTCGAGATTCTTTGGGGTTTCCTCAATAGTCTGTTTACCAAAGGACTTTGGTTCAAAACCTGGAGGTATACTTCCTTTTTTTGAAGGAGTGATTATCAATTCTCCTTGTAGTATCTTGGGCAACCCACTTTGTCTATGTTTTTGGAAAGTGAAAAAGTTGGCCTATAGGTCAAGGGGTAATGCTTGGACCCTGTCTAGTACCTCCTCATAAGCTTTTATTCCTTTGAATATGTCATCACAGGGGGAGTCTTCATGCTCATATGTTTTCATATTTCATTGAGCTAGGTGATTTCCCATAATTTGATATGGATCATGCCTTCTGATCTCGATGTCCACCAATTTAACATCCTCTAATGTTGCATCTTCTACCTTGGAATGGCCAAAATTTAGCAGTGAAAACCTTCCAATCTGTAGAGGCAAAAATGGCAAGAATTTCTTCTGAACTGCTTTTAACTCTTTGTCAATGCCTCCTGTTATTATTTGGTAAGCCACTTCTCTTCACACTAGTCTATCAAGTATAAAATTTGGGATATCATGAGGGGGAATTGAGCATCCAAAAACTCTGATATAAGAGAAATTCTCTTAAATAAACCAATCTGCAACTGTTTTAAGGTTTTCCATAATTTTCTCTGAAATCCAAGGGGGTCGATAACCATATAATGTTTGATGCATAGGAATCACTACATCATGACATATTTCAAAAAATAAATCTTTTACCTTTTCTTCCCATAATTTAGAATGATAAAAATGGATAGGTTATATGCAGGTTGGGTTCCATCTCCCATTCATCAATGGAAATGGAGTCATATAATAGATGGCATCCATGACATACACATACAAATAAAAATATGTAGGTTGGCCATTTGAATTTTCCATTTGTTACTCAACAATCTCTTTGGTCAGGTTATCTAATAGAATCTTAGCCCAATCGAGAGTGAAACCCTTGGCTACCTCATGCATGATTGATACCCATTCCACTGGGAAATGAGTAGGGATTTTCCTTCCAAATAGTCTACATAAAATCATGGCTATATAGACCATATATTCATTTATTGATGTGGTGGCATAAACACCATGAGAATCAACTTTGAATTTCCCTGGAATTCCCCACCATGTTTTAATTATATCTAGATAGGTTTGGTCAAATTCAACACATTCCTTTCGTTGAAAATATTCTACGAATGCGACATTATAAATATATTTAGAAACAGGGGATATCTTGTACATTACTTGAATGTGTTTTGGCCTGAAAGAGATGACAAAGAAATTTTGATGATTTATGATGCTCCTGGTCTACACATCGGTGTTCTCCAGAGCCCATCTTATCATGTCATTGTATGGCATGAGCTTCGGTTGTGTATCTATTTTATGAAGTTCATCCTTTGCTATAACTCCGAGTTTAGTTTCGTGCTTATCAGTGTTTTCATCTCCAGAATCATCTAGGCAATTTATGACTTCACGCTCTAAGATTTAAAAAATCTGCATCCAGGACCTGATTGAATCTACAACATGTGGTGTGGTATCAAACAGAACGTCCAAGTTTGGATTTGAGCCTTCATCGGCCTCATCACTCTTCTTAAAAAATTTCCTAGGTGCCATGATGCCTGTGATAAAAATCAAATACCTATTACATAAGAGAAGGCATAATCGTTTCTTGAGTAAAACTTACTACTTTTCTGAAAGTGAAAATGAAATTTGAAATAAAAACTTTTATTCACCCTCAGTCTGCCTTAATTTCAAGTGTGCTTCTACGAACGATTAATTTATTTGTTTTAATGAGGAGAGTACAACTAGAGATACACACCTTACGCTATAACATATTTCTGTTGATCCATAATAAATATTACCAAATTTCAGCGATTCGCGACCGAGAATTTTGGATGTAACAACATTGAAATATCCCGAAACAAGAATGTGCGAAAAATCAATTTATATCATTAATTTTTGGTTAGAGGTTAAATTAAACATGCTTAAGAACTTAATGTTTTCGAGACTTCATTCTTTGGGGTTTTTGTGCGTGATGAGTGATAATTTCCCAATTCCCAAAAATGCAACCGACCAGAAATTATATTAAGTATGTTTAACCTTAATTAATTTGTAATTAAATAAGGATTTCGTGACATTGTATATCAGGATTTTAAGATGTTGTTTGAGGCGGGATTTCCGAAACACAAAATAATGATAAGTTTTAATTATCATTAAACATTGTTAATCATTTTAATTAACTTGGTTTAAATGTTAAACTAACCTTCGTGACTTCGGAAATAGGGATTTCAGAGTTCATTGTATGTCAAACTGCTTATATTGCAAAACCTCGAAACCCGATACTTTGGAAGTTGCCTTAGTGTTTTGACTTTTTTAAACGAAGGGTGGCTTCGATATTTAAATGAAAATTTTAGACCAATGGATTAATCAAAAGGCTTCATTCGATGGTGGTGTCCAATGCATTCTTGTTCTTGTTTTAAAAAAAATGAAACTTCTCTTAGTCTAAAGTTTTAGAAAAATATATATGTTTCAACAGTGGGGGTCATCATTTCTAGAGGACCACAACATATAAGATTCTGAGGGTTGGATATTTATGGCCTACTATATTCACTAATGTTTGTGCAAAAATCAGGGCTTGTATTAAGTGTAAAAAATTCTCTGGAAAATGACAGCTCAAGTCCTTGCCATTGAAGCATGTGGTAGCTTCAGGACCCTTTCAGCAGTGGGGCCTAGATATTATTACGGAAATTCATCCTTCTTCAAGTGGTCAACACAGGTGGATGTTGACTGCAACAGATTACTTCACCAAATGGATAAAATCTATCCCCATAAGGAGTGCTTCTCACAAAGTAATAATTGGTTTTCTTGAAGATATTATAGCCAGGTTTGGTTTCCTGAATTGGATCGTCACTGATAATGCTGCATCTTTCAAGGCTATACCATTGATCAAATTCTATGACTAGTTCGAAATTTCATTAATCCACTCCACCCCTTACTATCCCCAAGGCAATGGAATAGCAAAGTCCTCTAATAAGAGGCTTATAAATATTATAAAAAGAATGATAGAGGACAACAAGAAATCATGGGATTCAAAGCTCAAATTTGATCCGTGGGATGAAAGAGTGAAAACAAAGAGGTCTCTTGGTGTCTCTCCTTTTAATCTCGTGTATGGAGTTGAGGCCATCTTTCCTTCTCAGGTCACCTTTCTAGTAGAAAAATTCTTCAAAGACTGCCAAGGGGAGCCTGACGATATAATCAGAAGAATACAATAGCTGGTAGAAGTGAAACAGACTAGAGAGAAAATGCTGGACAAAGAAGATGAAAATCAACAAAATATCAAGCAAGCCTTTGACAGGAAGAATAGTAAAGAGGATTTCCAGCTGGGAAATCTAGTACTGAAATGGGATGCACCCAAACACGATAGGGGAAAGCATGGTAAATTCGAAGCCCTATAGATTGGAACCTTCAAAGTTTTTGAGGTATTTCCAAATAACACTTATAGGTTGCAGAATTTGGAGGGTGATGAAGTTTTTGGTGGCCCTGTCAATGGGCATTTTTTGAAAAAAATCTTTGTTTGAGCCATGAGTGGCTCCTTTGTGCCATTGTAAATATCATTTTCTTTTTGTTTTAATGGATGAATACACAAACCAACAATAAGGTGACTAAATATGCTAGTTCTCAGCATCTCACAGGGAGCAGGCCATCACCCATGGAGCCTAATGTTATCACATACATTTGTATGGAGGGGGGTTTTCCCTAGAAAGTACCCCATAGCGAAGAAATGACAAATAGGGGGCTAGAAACCCACTTTTATCGTTTATCCTAAGTTTTGTGCCCGATCACGTCGTGTTAAGGGGAACGTAGATCTGGGTGCCTGGGATCTGCACACTCAGATCTATGGTGCAGTATCCATATCGGACCCCCCCCCC
>ML781474.1:799329-846815 GCA_009831015.1 Picea engelmannii | reverse complement strand
TATTTAGTATAAATAAGAGTCGAGGGTATGAAAACCCTAGCTTGGAGATTATTGTAACAGAGCACTTCTCGACTGGAGGTTGCCCCCTCGAAGAGGCCTGTGAACATTGCTTTCTGAATCAAAGTGCTTTTCTATTGCTATTTTGTATATCATTTCTGTGTATTGTGAAGATTATGCTGGATATTTTACTGTTATTCTGCCATTTCTTGCATTTTATTTCTGTTATGCATATTTTATATAATTGGTATCTTGCATTGTCATATGGAAAGACTAATTCTAAAGGGTCCTGAGAGGTGAGAGAGTATTGAGCCCAAATAGGCTTGAGAACTGGATATATCTCCTGTGGGGGAGCTGGTTCAGGGTTGGTCGAGGCTTGCTGGACAACACTGTACACAACCTCAATAGAGGATAAGGGAATAGATATGCCAAGGTTCCCTATCCATTCCATTAAAGATGATGGGGAAGGTAAATTCCATGGTTCGTGACAAGTGGCTCGTTTTAAAAGACAACACTTGAAAAATTGCAACCTTCGGCTGGTAAGGAACAACCAAAATAAACCTTACATCATTGGAAGGTGACAAATAGTCAAAATTTCCCATCAACGATGGAAAAAAATTGGCACCTAAGTTGACAATGCCTGGCTATGAGTTATCAATCATTGGGACCATGGAAGGCCTCGATGAAGGGTCAATATGAGAGAAGGACAATTGGTCGACGGTTAAAATCCAGCCTTCGTGCATAAAGCATGAGACCTGAAAAACAATGGCTACAACTGCATGCATTATGTAAGTCCAAATCCATCCTAACAAATTATTGCAGTTGAGGGGTTGTTGGCTTTGTCATTTTCTTTTATTGGTCTTAATAATTCATTATTGTTTATTTTGATTCTACCTTACCATTCTAGATTGACCCTGGTTCATATTTGATAAGCTTCCCAACAAAATTCCTTTAAACTATCAGCCCCTCTAGAAAAGAAGAAGGTAATGTAGCACATAGAGTGTACTGCGCAGTCTCACATGAGATATATCTATGGGTGGCTACAATACTCAGGTGCTTTCAATTTGGGAATGAGAAAAGATCTATGTCTTTGTTATGTAATCTTTATTCATCCAATCTAACATCTAACTATAACAATCATTCTATTCATGCATGTGGAATACGAGTTCTACCGGTTACTTCATCCATCTAACATTCATCAATTAATTAGACATAAAACTACATACATTCATTCACATAACACAATGTTACCATGGTTCACACCCCTGGACTACATCCACAAAGATATGGGTCTCAATCATTTATTACGATTCATAAATATATCATGTTGCACATGTTTACAATCTTAGATCTCACCCTTTTCCACAGGCTCCTCGATCCATGTGAGGATGACTATATCGCACAAGGCTCCTAATACTATGATCTAACCCTCGAGATCGAGTAGCTCACTACTCCCCTATCTCACCAACTTAATGACTCTTACAATACTTACAACTCTCTCTTCCTCTGTGGGTGTCTGCATCTCTGTCCCTGCCCCTATGTCTCTCTCCTCTTACCCTAAGTACTACATATTCATATTCTTGGCTCACCAACAATTACAATGCATTACAAAACCCCTAACCCTAGTGTTGTTAGTTATTCCTTGCATGCACGCCTCACCTTCTTCTCTTACACGTGCTTCTTTTTCTTCTAGCTATCTTTTCCTCCTTGAATGCTTCTCCTCCAAAAATAGCCTTTCTCCCTGGCTATGCCTGCATCCAACAGAGGTGCATCAACTAGTTCAACCTTGACGTATACATTTTTACCCTCCAACTATATGGGGAAATAAGGAATTATGTTGTGTGGTATGAACAATCGACCGTCAAAAGCTGTAAGCAATGTAGGCGACAAAGACAACTCAGGCTAGCCAATGGCCCTCCAACATGCCAATGACATCATGCAATTCGAGGCACCCTCATCAACCATCATATGTAAAATGTTCCATGTAAACAACTTTGTGGTATATTCCACTACTATCCAAAAGGTGACATGGTGAGGAAGACGAGGTTTAAGGTTGGTTGGATAAAAAATGATCATTCCTGAGTTACTAGGTTCCAATGCTCCCAAGGCGAACAACAAATATTTTCTCTGTGAGGGGAAACTATGAAGAACCTCCAGAGAATACATTGCACAAGGGGTCTGTGTCAGATCCTCCATGATGGAATAATTCTAAGCAACCCTCGCATTTGGGTTATGGGAAGCCTTCTTAAACACACCTTTAGGGATGCGAGTCATTGTCTCTCCCACTGTATTCTCAATTTGAAGAGGAGTCAATGGGTTGGAGGCATATTTTCCCTTCTCAATAGATTACGATGTTCCTTAGTCATGAGTCATGGTTGATAAATCAATATTGACTTTCACCATGTAAATTCTCGCGGCCGGGTTGTTAGGATTAGGCGTGGGGGGTCTCTGACTGCCCCCAACTGCACTCGTGGATGTAGAATCCTGAGCCATATTTTTCCCTTGTGGAAAAGGGATTTTAAAAAAAACACATCGTTGTTGTTATAGTATCTTCTAGGCTTCTGCAAGAAGAGGTTGTAGGTGAGTTAAGTGGTTGTCCGTGCAAATCTTACACATAAACTTCACCTTCCTCTTCTAGGTGTTTCCCTCACCAACATTGTTAGCAACATTTTTATCCCCTTTACCCTTATTGTTTTTATGTTTCTTATTTCCCTTGATTTTCTATTTGGACTTGGTATTTATCATGATCTATGTGGATGTCGGTGTCCGACCACCTTTTCCAACTAGCTCAAAACAATTTTCTGGCAATTTTGGCAATTTACTATTTTTAGCAGTTTTAACTTCTAGGGCCATTTTGAGGGCCTAAATGAAGGTTTTTCAGGATCGATCTTCTCAATAATAGCTGAAGGAATGAATGAGCCCCCCAAATTAATATCCTCGATGATACCTTTCCAACAGGCTATCATACGCCTAAAACAAAGATCATATGCAAAAGTTACGACCTCGGGAAGTTGATGTATTACCTTACCCAAACGGGGCCCACATGATGTAATATCCATAAGGCCAAACCCAATTGTAAAAGTAAATGAAAATGTACTTAAGCTGGTGACATGTTTTAATATCATTTTGTATGCACATTTCATGACATAGTGTGCACATGTACTGCGCAGTAAAATGAGGAAGTGTGCACATTCCTGGATACCAAGCATAGAAACTTGAGTGCGCATAATATTGAGGCTAGGGAACCTTTGTGTATATGATATGTTTTATAAGCTGGTGAGCCAATTATTATAAGCTAGGATGATTATGTTTTGATTAGGCCGAAGAGCCTATATGTTAAAGGCCAGTGCGCTTGTTTTTCTACATGTCTCGTATTTAATATAAAATACATCACTGCGCGTAGACCAACCATGATAAAAGAGATGGGGAACTAAACTCCACTAGTTAGGGTAAGGGAGGGACCAAATTTAAGGAAAATGGATAAGCTAGGGATATTAAGCCAAAAAGGAATATTATATTAATATTTCTTAAAGTATAAAGTATGGATAATTATTTTATCCTAAGTTCTAAAGTTGGGGCCAAGTGGGCCAAAGTAGCCCCCAACATGACAAGTGTCAAGTTGGGACATGCATACATATTGTTGGGACTTAGTTCATTTCCACACACTCTTCCATCATTACACCATAATCCAGTCATGATTCCATAACCATTTCACTCACGTAGTCATTTATCCTTCATACATTCCTATCATTGTACATGAACCTGTATCAGGAGCCATATTTGTTTGTGTAGCTGTTAGCTTGGGAGTTGGATTGAAGAAGAATGTTTTCAGGCCTATGGGATATTGAAGAGGTGGGATGTCAAGACCGTGAGCAATTATCTAAGTGAGAGTATTGTTGGGAATTGATTTCCTGAAGGTGCTAAACTACAACTGCAGGGCTCTGAGACTTCATGTTTGGCTTGTTGTTGAAGCCCTGGAAGGAAAGTGGGGCAGCCGAGGGACTATTGAGAAGAGAAGGGGCACACTTCCTGGGGTGGGATAGGCATGTGGGGAATGAGGGACTGTAGGCTGTCATTTGAGTGAGCACCTGAGACAGAGTCTTTCCTATTGTCTATGAGCCTTTAGCCTGGTTAGGAATCCCTTTACCCAGGTGGAGTTTAGTCCCAGCTCTAGGGTGACTCACTATTGAGAGTGATGAACAGTGTGGTCTAAGGATGGGAGGTTCGTGGAAGGTCTGCATGCAGTTGGTGACATTCTTACCAAGATAAGTGCCAATTGTGTGATAAATTTACATGCTGCATTGTTATATATGTGTTTAGTTTTATGGGTATTTCCTGTATATGCTACATGTATATGTTTATTGTTATTTCAGTGTGAATCTGTGTATTTACAGATGTATTTATATGTTTAAATTTTATATGTAATTCTTCCGCAAGAGTTCTGTGTGTGTATGTTTTAATTGCATGCAGTTCAAAAAATTTATGTGGCATAGCTCAGTTAGATGTTGGGTATGTTACAATATGTTCCGTAGAGAGAATAGTAAGAGTTCTTTGGCGTAGCGTGGCTCAACATGGATGGCTGGGGACGTTACAACATGGTATTAGAGCTACAATTTTCAACACTGAGCCTGGATGGGCCGAACAAGTTGAGTTGAAGAAAAATTTCACAGAGGATTTATTTCGAGGTGGCCAAATTTCGAGTTGCAGAGCGTCCAACTACAATATGGTACATAAATGGAGAAATTTGTCCAAGTGTTGAGATATTACTGGTTTAATATCTGATCTAGTAAATTCAGATCCAGAATGGTTCGAATTTGAAGTTACAGTGAAGCCATGACAAATGGAGTGAATTTAGTAATTAAAATTCTCAATTCGTGAATTGATTTTGGGGAAATTCATTTCAGAAATGTCAACCCACAACGATTTGTTGTTGGAGAGGTTGAATTGGTGTTATTGAAGTGAAATTGAGGAAATTTCATAGTTGCAGAAGGTTTATAATAAATTGGGGGAAAATTTAGAAAAATCCCCAATTTCAGCAGCGGAAGTCACGAGGAATTGATGTGCATAAAAATGTATGTGCACAGGTGGGCGCACTAAAATGCGTAGTAAAGGATTATGGTAAGTAAAAATTGGTCACTGCGCAAATTGTTTCTGGTGTGCTGGTGCACATGCTAAATTTTGGCACAACGCGGAAAAATGTTAGTGTGCAGATGTAGGCACCGTGGGGAAAAATGTTAGTGTGCAGATGTGCGCACTAAATTTTGGTGCCGGGCGGAAAGATGTTGGTGTGCATCCTAAATTTAGCATTGCATTGTGTGCACACACATAATAATGGCATGCATGGTGTGTGTAGTATTGGCATAGTGTAGTGAAGTTTGGTAGTTGCGTGCACAATGTGAGTATATGTTGTGGCACGACAATTTAGTGAATGGTGCGTGCAAAGTATTGGTGTGCGGTGGGGCGTACTAAAAATATGGCATGGTGAAACACACAGAGTAAAATGCACACAGAATAACAACACGTGATACAAAAAAAAAATAAAAAATTGCGTGCAACATGTAATAGAGAAAGAACCAAAACTGCACGGGGTGGATATTGGCGCGCAACATAAAAGTAGTGCACGCAAGTTATTGGCACGACAGAGAAGTGATAGATAGTGGTTTTAAAGTGCACAAAGCACAATTTCGCTTGTGTTGTTTCTATTCATGGTAAATATGGGTTTACAGGTTTAAATTTGTGTGTGTGAAGTCATTTGAAGGGTGAACAACAGAAGGAAACCAATGATTTTCTACGACGTTTTATATCATTTGAATGTCATCATTTTGCAGTGCATTTTTTAGGGCCGTAAGAGCGTTTTTAACAACTCAAAAACCACGTGACAGAGGTATATCTAAAGTACATTATGTATTTTCAGCTCAAATAAAAGAGCTCGGATAGATCTTTCTAATGGTGTAAATTGTTCGTCAAACAGAGCTTTTTTGAGAAAGTTACAACCCAAACAGTGGAGGGTAAATTTTATGACCCAACTAACTTCAAAAGGCCATAACTTTCTTCTTCGAAATCGGATTGAGGCACAGGAGTAGTCAATGGAAATATATTGAACCATAGAAGATAGTCCCATATCTGAATTAAAGTTCCAGGCATGTTAAAAGTGCTTAATATGGAAAATAATGTACCTGCAACATTCCAAACCAAAAAACACAAATTGGCCTAGAACTTCAACAGGCTGTAACTAGCAGCCCAGAACCCAAAATGAGGTGAAGATTGGAAAAAATGTCCATAATGTGTTCATGAAGAAACCTAATTGAGATCATATTAAAATTTCAATGGAGTCGGTGCGGAAATGCATAATTACATCGCAACGTTGCGCCAAGTGGAAGTGTGAACAAAAAAGTTAATGGGAATATTTCAAATGACCATAACTTTATGCTCCAAACTCAGAATTGAGCATGTGAGTAGGCATTGGAAAGGTATTGAACAATGGAATCTAAATATCCACCCATAAAATTGATCTAGGAAACAAAAAATTAAGGAAATTAGAAGAAAGGATTATGATATATTATTGAACCAAAATGGTTCAGACTTTTCATGAAATTGTTGAAACAGATAGTCTGACAAGGTTTTGTTGGCTGGACATTTTGCAGAGTTAACAACAACTAGATCAGATCAAGATCAATGTAGGTTCCATAGGAATGGAAGAGGCATAGGGGTATTACAGTCAGGAATATTAAATCAGAGGAATGGATGTCCATTTGGGCATTGAAGGAACAAACTCCAATGGACATGGAAGAGAAAAGGATTAAAACATGAATATGGCAGAGACCACTAAAAATTTGCAAAAGGATGTCCAAAGCCATAAAGATGATAATGAAAGGCTTATGAGAGCCAAGGAACAACAGGAAGACTTCAACATGAAGTTATTGGAGATATTGAACATAATAGAAAATAAATTGGATAAGGAGAGTGGCTCAAGTAAATCGGGAATCCATAGGTTTCATGATGAGAAAAGAAAATCAAGAAGTTTTAGTAGACATCACCACCACTCCTTGAGGAATTCCAATAATATATCACATAGAATCTCAAGTCCATCCCCTGTCAAGAAGCATAAGGGCTCTGGGTGGATGATGTACGAGGAGAAATGAACAAAATCAAACCTCCTACTTTTGATGGTGAGCACAAAAAGTATGAAGATGCAGAGACATGGTTGTTGGGCATGAGAAAGTATTTCCAATTACATAATTATTATTCTCATGCAGAAGGTAGAATTTCCATCTATCAACTCAAGGGAAAGGCATCCTTGTGGTGAGATAAACTTGTGCAGGTGCAACACATTAAAGAGAAAAGTGTTACTTGGAAGGAATTTAAGAAGTATTTTGAGAAGAAATACGTGACTAAGAGATACTATGACAAGAAAATGAAAGAGTTCTTTGAACTCAAGCTTGGGAGTATGACCATAGATGAATATGAGAGAAGGTTTCTAGAAATGATGAAGTATGTCTCTTTCATCAAGGATGAGACAATCAAAATTCAAAGGTATTTGAGTGGATTTCCATCATTCATCAGTGACAAAATACAATATGATGATCCCAATACATTGGAAGAGACCATAAGGCGAGCTAAATGCCTATATGATCAACAAAAAGAAAGGAAAACTTTCCAAAAATCTTGGGAAGACAAAAATAAATTCAATATGGATCAGAGGAAGAAGGGATCTAAGCCACCCTTCTTCAGAAATAATCCACAGGGACAAAAAATGCCTAAAGAACCCAAAACGATTGATATAGGGAGTCAAAGGCCAAGGTATCCATGTATTCAATGTTGGGGTTGTAAAGGAGATCATATGTTCAGAGATTTTCCTCACAGAGGTGAAAAAGGAAGGACTATTCACAATGTACAACAAAATGAAACAGTGGAGGACATGGGAAGAAATGTACCAAGGATCTATGCAGCCCTGGATAACAAGAAGGAAGAGTATCAGTCACACATGATTGAAGTGGAAGGTATGATCAACAACCAAACCATTGCTATTTTAATTGATTTGGGAGCTAGTCATAGTTATATAGATCCTAATATGGTGGAAAGTTTGCATTTTCCAAGAAGCAAGCATGGAAAATCTTGGTTGGTGTGGCTGGCTACCGAAGCCAAAAAAAAATCAATGAGATGGTTAAGTCATGTCTTATGGACATGAATGGACTGAACACAAGGGAAGATTTGAACATCTTGCCTTTAGGTTCCTATGAATGTCTAATTGGGATGGATTGGTTGGACCAAAATCATGCCATCCTAGACTATGATAACAAGGCATTTACTTTCTTGGATGAGAAAGGGAACATAAGGAAAGTGCATGGAATTCCTAGGGTAGTAACCATCAGAGAAATTTCAGCATTGTAGTTGAAGAGATGTTACAAAAAATGGTTTCAAATATTTGCAGCACATATGGAAGAGACACCTAAAGATAAGGTGCCAAATTTGGAAGATTATGCAGTCCTAAAATATTTTGAATATGTGTTCAGGGAGGTACCAGGACTACCCCCAAAGAGAGATATTGATTTCTCTATAAATTTAATTCCTGGAGCAGCTCCAGTGTCAAAGACTCCTTATAGAATGAATACAATAGAGCTAAAGGAGTTGCAAATGCAGCTTGAATAACTTCTGAAGAAGGGGTATATATGCCCAAGTGTGTCACCTTGGGGTGCCCCAGTCTTATTTGTGAAGAAGAAATATAGAACATTAAGATTGTGCATTGATTTCAGATAGTTGAATAAAGTGATTGTTAAGAACAAGTATCCTCTACCAAGGATTGATGATCTTTTTGATCAATTGAAGGATGCAAAGATATTTTCAAATATAGATCTTAGGTCAGGATACCATCAATTAAGGATTAAAGAGGAATATATCAACAAGACCGCCTTCAGAACAAGGTATGGTCATTATGTGTTCACAGTGGTGCCATTTGGGTTGTCAAATGTACCGATTGTTTTCATGTGCTTAATGAATGGTGTTTTCCAAGAATATTTAGACAAGTTTGTCATTGTCTTTTTGGATGACATTTTTATATAATCTAATTCAAAAGAAGAGCATGAGCATAATTTGAGGATGGTGTTGCAAGTATTAAGGGAGCATCATTTGTATGCCAAGTTGAGAAAGTGCTCATTTTATTAGAAGCAAATTCATTATTTGGGTCATATCATTTCAAAGGATGGGATAGCAGTGGATCCTGAGAAGATAGAAGCCATTAGAGAATGGTCATCACTAAATAATGTGACAGAGGTCAGATCATTCATGGGCCTTGCAGGATACTGTTAGTCTCTAATTCTGCTTTTGATTTAGTGAGAAACTCTAATCCTAAACCATCCATACATGCACTTCATTGTTTTCTTTTGTTTAATTTTAATCTTTGTTTTTAGTTTGTTATGTTTCACATTTTATCTTTTTGAATAATTTCCTTAAGTTTGGGAGATTTAAGACATGGTTTTGCAAGATGTGTCACTTCATATTCCTATTTGAATATTGCAAATTCAAAATTATGCCAAGTCATTAATAGCGCTACTAGAATAACATTATTCCCATAGTGCCAATATAATCATGCCATGATAAGTGCCAACCACCCTGATTTTGTTATGATTACATAAATCGTGGAATGATAATCCGCATGTGTCCCACGGTATCTCTTGAATCATTCTACAGTTTTCACTGTTACACGATGGGATCATTCTGTACCTACAAAGACCCTTTTCAAATCAGTCAATTTCCAAACATCATTATATGATTCTGTCACTCATCGTTCTAATTTGTTGAATTATAAGTGCATGTATTTTCTAGAAGAAATTGTTATATGCTAACGGTTGCAGGTTGTAAATTCAATTTCTGAACAGTGCCAAGTTGCAACATCGTGTTATTAATATGGCACCTAAGAGAAGTGGGCAAGTTGTCAGATTGGAACCCGAAGGCACTGAGCTTCTCAAAGAATATCCGTAGATGGCATAGAGGTTTAAAGACGTTGGCTGGTTCGAATTCCTCACCACCTTCCAAGTTTATGACGAATAGGTATCTATGGATTTTGCACAGAACTTCGATGGTTTCGAAGTGGAGTTCAGAAATTTGTTGAGGTTGGTGACAAAACAAACAATTTCCAAAGCTTGCAGATTGGTAGTTGGAGGAGAATGATGGTGAAAAAAGGAACATGTAGTCACATAATTTGTCAATCATTTTTTTCTACTAGATAAGAAAAACCCGGATTGGAGAAAGGGAGTCCCTTATAGTTGTATTAGACAGGAATGAAACACTATTTTAATCATCATCCATAGGTATATCACCTGCGAAGGTATATTTTAACTGATTTACATCTACCACATTAGGTTTTTAAAGCATCTAAACAAAGATTATCCTTTAAATTTGCCTTACTTTCTATTCAAAATCTTGGCAAAGATGTAAAAAAAGGTGCAGTCACACCCTGCCACTACAAAGAGTAGCCTGTTTCATCAAGTCTTAATTAAGACTCCAATTGTTTTTTCTCTGAGGGAGGTACAAAAACCCTAGAGCTGGTTGATCCAATCCCTGAATCTTGATCCACAACCCAACAAACAAAAAAGAGGCAAAGGGAAAATGGTTGTTACACAGAAACAGAGTATTCCAGTTGATGAAACTCTTGTTAAAGAGGAACTATCCGATATCAGGGTGACAAGAACCAACAAAGGTAAGAGACCCAAACTAGATGCATAGATCGAAACATTTTCTGATGCAAACATAAATATGGAAGTAGATACGGATGAAGATTACAATGTAAATCCAATTAAACCCACAATCAAGCATAAACAGAAATACCTTCATTACACAGGAAAGAAAAATAAAATAAAAATGTGGGTAAGAAAATAGGGAAAGGAAAACAAATTGCTCAATATTTTACAAGACCTATAACAAGAGCAACCACCAAATCATCAAAATTTGAAGCAGTGTTTTCTGATGACAAAGGCTATTATTCTACAGAACCAAAAAAGGTACAGGAAATACTTTGTTTTTTTACCTGTTTTAGTCTTTATCTTCAAGAGAGGCTATAGAACAATTGGAGATGAATTTGTTGGAACAAAAATATCATTTTGTTGGGAACATCTCTCTTCACAAAAACCTCTCTCATTTTTTACAGAGCAATCACATTTTAATAGATTCAAATTTATCTTCGAGGCCTATTTTTCTGAAAAAGCTACATGAAATACTTTGTTTTTTACCTGTTTTAGTCTTTATCTTCAAGAGAGGTTGCAGAATAGTTGGAGATGAATTTGTTGAAAAAAAAAGACATTTTTGTTGGGAACATGTCCCTTCACAAAAAACTCTCTCGGTTTTTACACAACAATCACATTTTAAGAGATTCTGATATATCTTTGAGGCCTAATTTTTTGAGATTTCACAATACATAATTTCCTTTTTTAGTCAGTAATTTTGGGAGCTATTGCAGAACATCTGGAGATGAATTTTTGGAAACCAAAAGAGGATTTTGTTGGGAAAGAGTCCCTTCAAAAAAAACTCTCTCGAGTTTTATACATATATCACTGTTTGGGAGATACGAAGATATTGTTGGACCCTATTTTTCAGGAATTTTCCAGATTTATTTTCCTAAAAAATCTCATGGAGAACAGTTGACCAGCCACCTCATCAATTCGACTTGGAGATCAGATTTGATATTATCCTTGATTATTTAAAACAATAAACTAAATATAGATGAGTAGGTTTTTAGATCCATTTCTTTTGGATCTTGATAATTATGTATTGTTTCTATATAAACTCTGTAGAAGGAGAAGTTAAAGAGGGGGGATTGGAGATCCAGAGGACTTGTTTTGGAAACACCTTGTAAGAAATTATTGTTCTATTTTATACTTAATAGAAAAGGAATATGGATGGTTAGACTCTATTTTCTACTCTGTTCTTCTCTCTTCATGCTTGAGCTCATTATTCAAACTGCAATGCATTTGTTTTCTTGATTATTGATTAATACAGTAAGGAACTTGTTGTGGTGATTATTTTCAAGTTTTGATTTCAGGCTGATGTTCTTGTTTCTTAATGATATTTTGAGATAAGAATTTATGTGAATTTGAAAAATTGGAACTTCATTTTCTCTTTTTCTTATTGGTCTAATCCATCTATGTGACTACTTGTTAACCAGTCAATGGGATATCTTCTGTTCTTATTTCGATTTTCTTGTTTATTTTATAACCTTTGAACCAGTTTTCAACCACCTCATTCAAAACCAAACCATAAAAACATTCAAAAAAAAAATTCAATAAATAGATGATGCCCTAGCTTGCCCTATCACAGTCAAGTGCAACTTTAGGGACTAACAAATACTACATGAGATTTATTGAAGTATTTTCAAAGATTGTGCACCCAATCACTTATTTACAAAAGAAGAGTGTGAATTTTCAGTGGACATTGGATTGTGAAAAGCATTTCGAACACCTGAAACAATTATTAACAAGTGCTCCAATACTAAGGATTGCAGACCCAAATGAAGACTTCATTGTATGCACAGATTCATGTAAAGAGGGACTTGGTGGAGTCCTCACTCAAAATGGGTTTGTTATATGTTATGAATCAAGGAAGTTAAAGGAGTGTGACAGACACTATGCCACTCATGATTTGGAGTTGGCAGCCATAGTGACGCCTTGAGGAAATGGAGACACTACCTCATGGGAAAATTTTTTGAGCTAAGAACATACCATAATGGCCTGAAATTTTTATTTGATCAATCAACTCTAAATGCTAGGCAAAGGAGATGGTTAGAATTTCTAAGTGAATATGACTTTGATATAAAACATATTAAAGGGAAAGAGAACAAAGTGGTTGATGCACTCAGTAGAAGAGTGCATGAAATGCATGCTACAACCATTAGCATGTACCCATCAGATTTGAAAGACAAAATTACAGAGGCTTCCAAATCAGTTTTGCAATACAAAGAATTAGTGGGAAAATTACAACAAGGTAATTTGCAACAGAAAATTGAAGATTACAAGCTAGATAATGATGAAATTCTTAGGTACAGGGGCATAACTTATGTACAAAATTCCTAGAAGTTGAAAAATGTGATATTGAGAGAAATTCATAATGTGACTTATGTTGGGCACCCGAGATATTAGAAAACTATTGCAACTGTCAAGAGCCAATATTATTGGCCATACATGAATAAATAGGTTGTTGACTTTATTGCCAGATGTTTAGAATGTCAAAAGGTAAATGATGAGCATAGACACCCAGCTAGTTTTCTACAACCATTACCCATTCCTGAGTGGAAATAGGAAGTTGTAATAATGGATTTGATCACTAAAATTCCTAGAACAAACAAGAAACATGATTCTATCATGGTAGTCGTGGATAAGCTTACTAAAGATGCCCATTTTATTCTAGTTAAGCTCACTCACAAGGCAACAAACATTGTTGATGTATATATGAAAGAAATTTCTCGATTACATGGCATACCCAAGACAATTGTGTTTGACAGAGATCCAAAATTTACCTCAACATTTTGGAAAGGATTATTTAATGGATTTGGCACAAATTTGAATTTTAGTATAACCTATCATCCATAACTAGATGGACAAATAGAGAGGGTGAATCAAGTGATTGAGGATATGTTGAGAATATATGTGATGGATAAACCATGAAAATGGGAAGACTACCTACACTTGGTAGAGTTTGCTTATAACAATGGGTACCAAGCATCTCTAAAGATGAGCCCATTTGAGGCACTTTATGGCAGAAAGTGCAACATTCCAGTAAGTTGGGATAACCCAGCAGATAGAGTAGTGGTTGGGCCCGATTTGCTCTTGGAAATGGATGAGAAAATGATAAAAATAAAGAAAAATTTAATGGCTACCCAAGATAGGAAGAAAGCTATGCTGATAAGGGCAGAACTCACAGGGAATTTAAAGTGGTTGACCATGTGTTCTTGAAAGCGAAAGCCAACAAAAGTTCCCTGAAGTTGGGAAACTGTTCAAAGTTGGAAGCTCATTATTGTGGGCCATTTGAAATCCTAGAGAGGATTGGTCCAGTTGCTTATATGATTGCATTACCTACATCTATGTCTGTTCATAATGTATTGCATGTATCATTGCTCAAGAAATATGTACCTGATGCTAATCATGTTATTGATTGGAATGTGATTCAGGTGGAGCAAGAAGGCACTTTTCAAATGCATCTGGTGCACATTCTTGACCGAAAAATCAAACAACTCTGGAATCAATCCATAGGGCTTGTAAAGGTCCAATGGACTTGGTACAGTCCCGAGGATGCTACTTGGGAGTGTGAGGATCCAATGCGGGCAGAATACCCACATCTTTTTGAGGATTTTTGAAATTTTGTTGTACATGGGTACATGATGCACTGAGGACAATGCATAAATAAGGGGAGGGGATTGTAATATCCCTAAGGATGAACCCAATTGTAAATGTAAATGAAAATGTAATTAATCTAGTGAGTTGTTTTGATATCATTTTGTATGCACATTTCATGGCATAGTACGCGCATGTACTGCGCAGTAAAATGAGGAAGTGTGCACATTCCTGGATACCGTGCGTAGAAAATTGAGTGCATGTGATATTGAGGCTTGGGAGCCTTTGTGTATATTCTATGTTTTATAGGTTGTTGAGCCATTTATTATAATCTAGGATACTTATGTTTTGCTTAGGCCAAAGAGACTATATGTTAAAGGCCAGTGCGCCTGTTTTTGTACATGTCTCGTATTTAATATAAAATACATCACTGCGCGCAGACCGACCATGATAAAAGAGATGGGGGAGTAAACTCCACTATTTAGGGGAAGGGAGGGAAAAACATTAAGGAAAAGGGCTAAGCTAGGGAGCTTAAGCCAAAAAGGAATATTATATTAATATTTCTTAAAGTATAAAGTATGGATAATTATTTTATCCTAAGTTCTAAAGTTGGGACCAAGTGGACCAAAGTAGCTCCCAACATGACAAGTGTCAAGTTGGGGACATGCATACATATTGTTGGGACTTAGTTCATTTCGACACACTCTTCCATCATTCCACCATCATCAAGTCATGATTCCATGACCATTTCACTCACGTAGTTAGTTATCCTTCATACATTCATATCATTGTACCTGAATCTATATCATGAGCCATATATGTTTGTGTAACTGTTAGCATGGGAGATGGATTGAAGAAGCGGGTTGTCATGCCCATGGGATATTGAAGAGGTGGGTTGTCAGGCCCACGAGATATTGAAGAGGTGGGTTGTCAGGTCCATGAGCAATTCTCTGAGTGAGAGAATTGGTGGGAACTGATTTCTTGAAGGTGTTAAACTACAGTTGTAGTGTTCTGAGACTTCCTGTTCGGCCTGTTGCTAAAGCTTTGGAAGGGAAGTGGGGTAGCCGAGGGACTGTTGAGCAGAGAAGGGAAACACTTCCTGGGTTGGGAAAGGCATGTGGGGAATGAAGGACTGTAGGCTGTCAGTTGAGTTATCACCTGAGACATAGTCTTTCCTATTGTCTATGAGCCTTTATCCTGGTTAGAAATCCATTTACCCGGGTGGAGTTTAGTCCCATCTCAGGGGTGACTCAATGTTGAGAGTGATGAACAGTGTGGTCTAAGGCTGGGAGGTTCATGGAAGGTCTGCACGTAGTTGGTAACATTCTTACCAAGATAAGTGCAAATTCTTACATGTTGCATTAATATATCTGTGTTTAATTTTATGGGTATTTCCTATATATGTTTCATGTATATGTTTATTGTTATTTTAGTGTGAATATGTGTATTTACATATGTATTTATATGTTTACATTTTATATATAATGCTTCCACAAGAGTTATGTGTGTGTATATTTTAATTGCATGCAGTTCGAAAAAGTTATGTGGCATAGCTCAGTTAGATTTTGGGTATGTTACAATATGTTCCACAGAGAGAACAATAAGAGTTCTCTAGCATAGCATGGCTCAACATGGATGGTCGGGGACATTACACATGAATTTTGGCTCTTCATCTCCTAGGGTTAGGTTTTTTGATTTCTAGGGTTTTTGGCATTCTTGTTCATTGTAAAAAGGCCTTGAGAGCCTCATTGTAATCATATTCTTGCAAATGCGAGTAGCCATCACATCTCTTCTCAGAGATAAGCTGCCACCATTCTAGAAAGTCTTTCACTCTATATTTTTACAGTCTCTGTACATTTCATTCTTTAATAGAAATTGTGTATTACTGCATATTTGTGTTTATGGTTGCATCTATGATACATTTATGTTATATTATTAATTATCTACGATAACTATGTGCATTTATTTATTATATATCCACTCGCATTTCATGCCAAAAATAATCCATATCAGTGGTATCAGAGCAAGATGTTCTTGATCATTTTTTCAGTGCATGTCCCCGATGAGGTCCGAGTATAAAAGGTGGGGTATTGATCTTGTCTCTCTTGAATACAATCTCTTTTTCATGCCCAAGAAACCCTCCATGGAGGAAGAAAAGAAAAACAATGGAGAAGACGATCCTATAAATCTGTTGCTTGAGCAAGCTCTCACTGACAGAGGGAAGAAATGATGGAGAATTTTTCCCACATCCTTCAACGCCTACCGATAGAAACATGCACATCTTCATCAAACAACCACTTTGGAAGCACCTCTCCTTTCAAGGTGCAGGTTAATTTTGATATTCCCATATTTGAAGGTCAGATAGATGCAGATTCTCTAGAAAAATGGTTAATCTATTAGAAGGTTATTTCTCTGTTCATAATTTTTCAACAGAGAAAAGATCACCTTCCCACTCCTTAAATCTCTCCCCCATGTCAAAAATTGGTGGGAAACTTACTAGGAGAAAATTTCCACAAAGGAATCTGGAATATATGGGGCTGAGCCCACTTGGGAATTTTTTGTGGATGCGGTAAAGGAACATTATTAACCTATTGGCAACTATGAGGACCAGTACATGAGATGGACTGCACTGCGGAAAGAGAGGGGCCAAGAAGTTCTGGAGTTCACCAATACCTTCCATAGCTTGTGCACCAATATGGGTATAAAATAATCCGAACAACATTTGGTTCCGAAATACCGTGGGGCTCTACACAGATACATCCAAACTGAAATGGATTTTCTAGACATCTCATCACTCGGTGCTTCTTATAGATATGCTGTTAAAATCAAGAAGAAATTTAAGCACTAGAACAAATAGGAGTTCGGATCTACAAATCTGTAACAACCAAAGTATGCCAAATATGACCCTAACAAACAGTCTCTCGAAAACCAGTCCAAGCCACAGGAAAAGAAGGGTCACGGGAAGACAAAGAAGGACACCGAAAAATGGTGCAATTTCCACAAAATCCCCTGGCACAACACCGATGAATGTCGCTCAAAAAAATCACTGGTGGTCGAGATCAAAGACAAGGAGATGAACCCTTATTCAGAATTTGATACTGAAAATATTGGTAAAAGACAGATCATCGACGTAGACCCCACTTCTATTGTCGCAATCGCAACAATTCGACCAGAAGAACCAACAGATCGTGAATAGGGGGAGCACATTTTTCATTGATATATGTGGGTGAAGGGGACCCCACTACATTTTATTGTTGATAGGGGAAGCTAAAAGAACCTCATCTCAGCAGAGGTCATCAAACAATTGGTATTTTTGACAACACCACACCCGTAGCCATACAACATCAGGTAGCTTCACCAAGGATGAGATCTTCATGTCAGCCAACAGTTTTGATTGTCATACGACATCCATCCCTTCAAGGATGAGGTATTATGTGATGTTTCCCCACTGGATGTATGTGATGTTCTCTTGGGCCAACCATATTTGTGGAAGAGCCATGTTGTTTATGAGTCTCGACCCTGCAGTATCATTGTTTCTCTGGGTGGTCATATCTACAGAATACTAGAGGTAGTTATGATTACTGTCCCAACTAAAAGGTTCCGCAAGGTAGTATCTCATACTACAAAATTCATCTTCTTCACAATATATTCAAAAGGTGAAAAAAAGGATACTGCAACCACTACAACCTCAACCCAATCCCTTCTATCCAATAGAAGCAGGTCGAAAAGATTGTAACAAAGTGTAAATATTCCTTCAGCATAAAATAATATCATGTATACATACTGGTTACAAAGTTCCAACCCTTCCAGACACATGCTCGTGATATCCTTCCACAAACCAAGCAACACGATGTCTCCAGCAAGGCAAGCATCTCACCAAGATTCAGATTCAATAGATGCTTTTTACTCTCCCCTGAGCACTCAATGCAATGTATACCATTTCTTCCTAAGGAGGGAGGATTTATCTATGTGGATATCAGTGGCCACCCACCTTTTCCAACTGGATCAAAACAATTTTCTGGCAATTTTGGCAATTTACTATTTTTAGCAGTATTAACTTTTGGGGCCATTTTGAGGGCCTAAATGAAGGTTTTTAGGGATCAATATTCTCAATGATAATTGAATGCATTATTGAGCCCCAAAAATTAATCTCCTCGACGATACCTTTCCAATGGGCTATCATACGCATAAAACTGAGATCGTATGTAAAAGTTATGACCCCGGGAAGTTGATGTATCAACTTACCCAAATGGGGCCAACATGACTTTTGGCGCTTCATCTCCTAGGGTTTTTCGAATTCCTATTTTTTGTTAAAATTCGTTGATAGCCTCATTGTAATCATCTTCTTGTGAATGTGAGTATCTATCACATATCTTCTCAGAGATAAGTTGCCACCATTCTAGCGAGTCTTTCACTCTGTATGTTTACAGTCTCTGTACATTTCTTTCATTAATAGAAATCATGTATTACTGTATATCTGTGTTTATGGTTGCATCTATGATACATTTATGTTATATTATTGAATATTTATGATATATTTGTGCATTTATTTATTATATCTCTGCTCACATTTCGTGCCAAAAATAATCAGAATCATATCGATTGCACACTATGTACATCCAACGATTTGATTGCGGGAGCAGTTGAGCTAGGAGTCTGGCTGGCCATAGTCTATTGAATCGATAATTGTTGTAATTGAATATACAACATATATGACGACTTACTTTGTGTTGAGCCCACTATGCCATCAGTGTGGGGCCCATACTTTTGTTTGGCCTTATTGATAATTGACCATGGCACATTGGGTAATATCACATAAAGCATGTGAGACTGAGAGTAAATAAGTTCTAGCTACTGGGCTCTCATAATAGCCTCTTCCTTAGAAAACACCCTGGATGTTGCTATGTATTTGGATACACAAGGAACCAAAGACTTCAAGAACCACTCAAGAAATAATTCAAGAGGGACATTGACCTTAATCAAGTTCTTTCATCACTGCCATTATCGGATATGATCCAAGATATGATCAACCTTAGTCTACTCAAAGTTGGCCAGCAACTCGGTGTCGGCATCATATCTCACTGGAAATTGGAAATGGTTCAAGAAAAACATATCCAGGTCATTAAAGTAAGAGTACTTTGAGATGTCAAGCTCAATATACCAATTTGATGCACCCCTATAAGAGTGCGTTGAAAAAGGCGCAACTGAACGGGGTCATATTTCAATGAGTTTGATGATCACCACTAGTGAAAAGTAGTCATGTGATCACCCAGATATTTGCCAGGCTTGCCCTCAAATTTTAGACTGTGAGAAGGAAACTTAGTCAACATGTGGGGCCAATGCGGATCATGCATATTGGGTCATTTAACAATCTCGAAAAGTCTCACAAATACAGGGTTTCCAGAAAGGGTAGTTTTGGTTGCAGAGTATTTACATGAAAAGAGGGACCTAGATTTTGACTGGCACCAGGTTTCCAGGAAAATTTGGACTACTGGCTAGGGTTATGGTAGAAACCATGGCCTTGACCAAAAAAATGAAATTGCATCTATTTTTGCATCATTGATCGACTCCTGAAGTTAGATGACATATCTTGCATGAGGATTGCTCCCTATGTTGTGTTCCAAGGACCTTGGTTAGGGTTTCCCCCAGCTGACCCTCCCGGCATAGGTACTGAACCTTACCCAAGGTTCCATTGAGTATGGAAGGGGTTGCCCCCGATTGACATCCCTTTTGAGGGAAATGAGACCTGCCAAGGATTCCAAAGACCTTGTGTGGAGTATACTCTCGTCATCGCTCCCTACAAAGGAATGACATCTTTCACAAGGTTTTGTTGACAAAATATGGGGTTTCCCCCAGTCGATAAATCAAACGAAGAAAAATCATTATTTCCAAATGCACCAAACAAAGAGAAAGGCATTGATCCCTCCGAAATTTTGTAGGATAAAGGTCCCAAACTACCTCCACTAATAAAACTATAGTTAGCATTAGGCCCGATCGGCTGCTGAAACGTGCCACTGAGCGAAGGGGACAAAGGAGGTATATTACCCTCGCCGCAAGGAATATCATTAAATGAGGGTGGTTCCCACGGTGGATCCTTGCAAGGGAGCATTAGAGATCCCTCCCCTAGACCCATGGTCTGTAAAGTAGAGTAAGTAAGAAATGAGTTCGAGTCAAAACTAGGCATCCCATATGAGAAGGGAGTGCCTATCATATTTTTAATGAAAGGAACAGTGGTCGAAGCCATCAAAGTAATGAGACCACTTCCCGAAGTCGTGGGTGTCAGGACAATTGTGGTCCTGATAGACGGAGGTGGCGAAGGAGGTACAATCCCTCCTCTAGCGGTAGCTGTAACGAGAGTACAAGGACTCCCTGTCAAAGTAGGATTATTTTCTTCCATCACCACTCTCTAAATAAAATGGCGTTCAGGAGAAGTCACCTTGGTGGGGACTATGTGAATTAAAATCAATGTCGATAAGTCGGTGACTGAAGGATTTGATGGCCTGAAACCTTTGGTCTCAAGTTTAGAAACTATGGATTCCTCTAGAGATGGAAAGTCTTCTCTTAGATATGGCTTAGGTACAATTTCCTATAGACCGATTTCTTCAAATGATCCTTCTTAATCTATCCTGCACCTCAATGATGGCAGAGTTAGCTCCAAAGTAACTGACGACAGGCCCTGAAGCCTACACGACTAATGGAGTTGTTGATCTTCCAACTTGTGAAATTATCAACCGACACAATAAGGTTTGACTAGTGTGAATAACAGATCACACAATAAAAGTTCCTAAAGACAAATAAAGAAGACAACTAACTAGTGGGAATGAAAATTACACCAATTGACACTAGAGAAAATTATCGATGCAAGTGCAACTCAAACACAAAAGCACCCCTCTAGGTATACTCTGCGAAGCTTGATCTGACGTCCACCCTAGGTATTGTTAGCACTCTCTAAATTTGTTCGGTTGATAAAAAAACAACATAAGTAACCTACAAACCAACTTTAGAGCTGGGTACTAGCCTTCTCAGCTCGGAGAGGGCTCTCTCCTGTCACTTGGTATTTAATAATGAGTTTTCTTTAACAATTCAATGGATAGGTTTTGTTTACAATGATTGAAATGAATGTTTTAGTTTCTGAAACTGAATACAATGATTACAAATGACAGTTTCGGTTTGAAATCGATTACAATAATTAGCAAGAAAATGTTTCATGATCCAACTTCCGATTCCTCTGACGCTTTAGTCTCGTTCTTTACCACTTGTTCTGCTCTGGTATTCCACATGATCTTCCATATTTAGTGACATATTGAAATCATCTACTAGACCCTGGAAAACTTCACTTTGTCTTACCCAGCTGTACCATCTCCTTCCATTGCAAGTCACAAGGGATAACATAATCTATCATTTATTTGATCAATATCTCCAGGTCAATGCAGGAAGAATATGAAATGATTGGTAGTCCAAGTTTGACTTCTTTGAACTGATTCAAAATGTCAAAGTCTGTAATCAAATGCTCAACCAATGTAGCTCCTTTCATATTTTCCTCCAGGGTTTCAAACTTGGAGTGATCCATTCTACACTAGGTGAGGCGAGCATTGTATTATTCCTGATCATACAATTTTCCCTTTCCATCCCAAAATGGTGGGAGGCCTTTGATAAACAATTCTTCAAACACATATTTGAACTCTTTCACACTTTGCTCCATCTAGGTTGCCTTGGTTTGGATTGATTTCGACATGTTATGTTTAGCAGTAACCCTCTTGGCCCAGATAATCAATGTAGTTTTGTCTTTAACTCCAATAGTCTAAAGTTTTGCAGTAGGAATGGATTTAAGTAGATTTATGGATTTTTGAGCCCATTCTGATGGCTTCTTCTCTAAAGTATCATTCACAACAATACACTTTCTTCTGGTTTTGATGACTATGTTGTCTTTATCATTGATGAAATTCAAATACACTCTAATCTTGGAAGCTTCAACAACTATAGAGTCCCAGATGATATGCATTCCCCCCTGCAACATGCCTTTGCCTCTTAATCTCATTTTCAGCTTATCTATCATTTCTTGCAAGATTTCATTCTCCTTTTGAAATTGATCCATTCTTTCATCTCATGCTTCAATTTCTCTATGCTCCATTTTAGCGCTTTGATTTCTCTTTCTTTCAGGATAAATTGTGACATAGCCCTTCAGTGTTTTTCCCAGCTTCTGTATTAGGATGTACAACTGCAACTCTGTTTAACAATTCTATCTGCTCCAGTGACCTCTTCACCTTTTCTCATTCTAGATGCAATGCCCTAGTCTTGTAGTCCAATGCCTATTGACGAAGTGTTTCATTTTCCTATTCTAGAGCAACCAATTCTGTTGTTTGTGGATGCTCTATGGTAGGCATTTTCAGTTTCTTCTTCAAACTTTGAATTAATTTGTCTTTTTCATCCAATGAGGATTTCACCCCTTGGGGGCCTTTAGATTACATCCTCTTTACCCGAGTCTTCCATGCTCTTCTAGATTCTTTTTCTTACCTCAACTACCCTTCCAAATTCATTGCATAAGATGACAGATTTGAATTCTTCAAGCTTAAACTCAGGTAATCAAAATACAATATATCACTGGTATTTTTATGAAATTTAACCTTATTTGGAGCACTGATGTTGTCATACCTTATCTTTAATTCAGAGACCTTGTCTTCATACGAAACTGCAATGTTAAAGGTCCTCTTATCAACATCCATTACTGTGAACAGAGAACATTTGTGCTGAGAAAATGTTTCCACTTCATGGACTAAATCCCTCATCTCACCCAAAGCTATGTTCCCTTTCTCAGCATACTGTTTTTCCAAATTTTCTTTATATTGATAAAATTCCTCAAATGTTTTATCAAATATGTATTTATTACTGCTAAAGGTTCTTGAGCCACCTTCACTTTGGAGTTTGATTTCCTTTCAACCTCTACAATGCTAGTGCCACGTTCCACCATATCCATATTTACTTGTACTCTAGGCTCTTCCTCCTCTAAATCCACTATATGTGGAGATTGTGTAATATTAATCTTCTTAGGAAAAATCTATTGATCATTGGTGTCCATGGCCTATGAACCGATTCTCTTGTTGTAAACACTCATCTTAGGAACTTTGACTATCAGTTTCTGAGGAAATTGTTGTTTTTGACTTTGTTGTAGGGTACCCTCCACCTGATGTGTTTGAGTTGGTTGCAAGATTGTTTCCATATCAACATAGACTTCTAGGTTTTCCAGTTTATCAAACCCTCAGCATGTTTATGCTCATAAGGGGAGTGTTTATTCATCAATATTCTCTTGGATATGATTTGGTGTGGATAATATCTTCTTCCCTATAGCTGTGAAAAACTAAACTCTTTGAGATTTGCTTGAATCTAAGATAAAAAAGATTTGTCTTTGATAATGAAAGGGACAATGATAAAAGGGAACATGAGGTTGGAGGCTTTGTACAACTTCAGGAAATGCTTTGTCTCGGATATAATTTTCTTCCTGATGAATTCAAGGGAAAATATTCTGGGGGTCAAAAAAATAGGAAATAGATAGGGGGATTCATGACAAACATAAACCCAGATCACTATTGAGTGCATGAATAGTACCCAATCCCCCATTCTACTCTCTGGATTTGGCTTCAAATAGCTCCTCATGTCATCCAAAACTCTAGGTAGGATGGTATTGAAAATCAAACTGTAAACTATGGACATGACTTTGTTTATGAAGATAAACAATGTGGTCCTTTTACATGCAGTTGATACAAATGATTCTTTAGGAAATTCTCTCTTATTTGTCTCCAGAAAAATCTTCAGTAGGTAGGTGTAGTATCTGGAATTCCTTAGAGAGCGAAAATTCACCAACTGTTTACGGATATTATCAGCTATGAATTGATCAAAACTGATACAGACTAACATACCAGACTCTAACCTAAAAAAGGTTAAGAGAAAACTGAGCATGGCTTTGACTACATATTTATCATTATCTAGACCTAATATTTTACGGGAGCAGACCCATTATAATTCAATAACCATTATATTTACATTTATTGGAAAAGGAAGAATCTCTGAAAAATTCTCTGGTTTGACAATTCTCTATAAAAATAGGTCTTGGACCTCTAACTGACATTCTCTGTATACCCTAATTTGCTTCTCTTCATTGAAATGTTTAGAAGTTGCAGAAAATGAATCTGGTATGCAGAGGGACTCTCAAATTGATAGACTCTCTACCCTACACATAACCTCAGACCCTCTTTTGTTCATGACAACTCTTTCTTCATGTGAATATTGTTCAGTGCACCAAACTATAAATTATGGAAAAGGGAAAGCAATTTTGATAGCATAAGGGACTATGGTGGCCTAGACAGCTTCAAGAAACGATATACACCTTCCTACATTATCAGACAGGTTTCTTCTGGACACAGATATGGGAAAAATGGTGATTTCAATATGAAATACGTCTAAATATCAGTCAATTAGGGCTTCTTCATTCGTCACAGGATCTTGTTTTGTTACTGAAGTTATGATAGGATCCATGGCTGCGATGAAAAATGCCTAGAAATGAGTGGAAATGGCATGCAATTGGTGTATTGTTGAGCTGTAGTTGAACAAAAGTGGTCGTGCTAAGTTTCAAACAATCTAGTGTTAGAAAAATAATAAAGTAACCAACAAAATGCCCTTTTATACTTTTCTAGATTTTGGGGGCATGAGTAAGTAGTTTGGGGAAACCCTCTCTTCACCTTGAAATGAGCCTAGTGGCGCTACGTATCACCGAACAAAAACCACAATTTAGATTTCATTCCTCTTTCCAAAATTATCCTCCGTGCAGTTTCCCCCCATCGAAATCATCCTCGACCATCAATCTAGAGAGTCCATGATCTATGATGCATTGAGCCCCATAATTTAGCGCTCCCACCAGCTTTAGCTATTTCCCTGCCAAATCTATCCCCTTCTCTAGTTTGTTGGGCTTCCAAACTGGTTTAGCACCTTGCCAAATCCTGAAATCTCGATTTCACATAAAAAAATTTAATGATTGTTATTGGACTAATCGATAGGTGCAGACACTAACTGATCTCCCTAGATCCACCTGGATCTAAAACAAAACAAGACAGGACATGACTCTTTCCCTAAGTTTTGACCATTGAATCAACTAGTAGGAAGGAACAAGTAACATACCTTTATATCACTTCCTAGGGTCTATGTTTCTCCTGCTTCACTCCAGTTCTCTCGTGAAGTCAAGCTCAAGACAACAGAAACCAACCAAAGTGAATATAGCACAATATATTCAACAATCAACCTATGTGTATGATCAAGGAATTACACAATAAAGTGGAAATAACTTTATGGGAAAGGGACATGCCACTGTATCATATTAATGGAAAGTAAATATTACAACCCGAGCCTTGATGTCACAAACTTCCTTTCGATGGCTCTTGGCTCCAACACACACACTTTCTCAATCCTTGTATGAAGAATATCAAATCCTCTTGGTAGACTTGCTGGGGTCTCCAAGATGTTGTTCAAGCTTCAGTCCTTCACACAGTCCTTTTCACCAATTATCCAATGAATCTTGCTTAACCTTTTCCATGAGAATTCCCTCAATATATAGGAGAGAATGAATTATTTACTTGGATAAGAATGATCCCACAATATCTGGGAATCCAGTACAAGGATAACCATTTGAATGCCAACCCATTCTTCTAGAAGATTCCCTTCTAGAAACATTGAGAATTCATCTTTTTCCATGCTTTAGGAAGAGTTCACACCCTAGCAGTTCAACACAGTGTGAGAAGTTCACACCCTGGCTTAAGGCGTCCTGTGAGAATCATACATTCTCGCACCCAAATGTATTAGCAGCCTGTGAACCTTCTTCAAAAATGAGTTTTCTAGGAAGAGATGAAAGTAACTTTTCTCAGGAGAAAGTTCTTATGAAGAGCTTGAGTACACCATCATCTATACATCATCATGAGGACCAAAATCATGGGTACCAGAATTCCCCCCAAAGTATGAGGTTGGAACTAGTGATAGCCGAAAGACTTTGTCAGTTGCATGTGTGTGTTAGAAACCAGGAGCACACCTAATCGGAAACCTGCGAACAACCAAGCATATACAGAATATCATATATACCAATTCTGAGGTAGGCATTCCAATACTCAAATCATAGATTGATGACAATTGTAGACCTGGGTCATGGACACCAATCATACACTGTGGATCCATGCCGTCAAAATATAGCATAGCCACCAGGAATACATTGTGGATCTATGCGATAAATTTCAAATTAAGACGACATAGCCACAAAACATTCACAGTGGATCTATGTGTCGCAAATTATACATACATGCATCGCAACTTGGACAAAAGAGATGATATCCAGGGTCTTCAATCTCATCACCCAAAGTATGAAGTCGAACATGGCAGAAACCACTTGATTATCGGTCATTGAGGAAACCGTTAACAAGTGCGAGGGAAATTACCATTGATGTCAATGACTCCCAAGGTACGCTAGTACAATCCATCGAGTGTGAATGAATGAGTTGAAGTCGAACATCCAATGGAATCTTTCGATTAGGGGTCAATGATGTAAACCCACTGTCGAAAGCGAGGAAACCTGCCATTGAGGCATGCAAGCTCTAAGGTACCAAATAATTTCTAAGTATTGATTCTAGATAATGAGCTGGAGTCGACGGAACAAAACTCGTCACAGGAGGGCCTTGATGTATCCCCCATCAATGACATGAAATGAGTAACAAATTTTGAAGGTGAAACAGAATATGATGTAAATTGAACTGGATAGAGAGAAGGCCGACACGGAGAGAATGGAAAACTGCAGATGGACGACTCAATATAGGTTTTATATGGACTTCTCTTAAACATATGAACGACATGACCAATGATTTGGCAGCATTGACTCAAAGAAGACACAGGGAATGACCTTATAGCAAATTGAATAAGAGACAAATGGATTTCCCAAACCGGCTTCAAATGATGAATAGGGGGTGTCATGTTCAAGAGAGACACTTACTACCAATCAATATGAAGATGAAAAACATATCCCTTTCCCAAATTTTCCCCCACCATTTCTGGCGAGTACCTCTTTATTTTTACGCAAGATTGAGGAGGATAACATATGCTTGTTGATATAAGTTTATCCTTCGGATAAGTCCTTCAGAGTATGTTTAACGAACCTTGATAAGGAGTGGTTCGGTCCCATCACATGTCTACCGATGTTTGTTTAACGAGTCCAAAGATAGAAAACTTGAAGGTTTTTCAAGATTATAGAGTTTGTAAAAACACTTAAAAGAGAACTCTCTCAGTTCCTTTTTTATAAAATAGTCTAGATGAGACCAAAAAAGAGATAAATTATTGCTCACTAGACGCTTACTTCAAATACTTTATCGAGCATGAAAATAGCAAGGTCTCTCGGCGATCTTTTCATGTTTAGAGAGTCTAAAAAGAGCTTAAAGGGGACTGCATGGGGGCTCGTTTTTCGTATAACCTTATTGAGCCCGAAAAAGTGATAAAAGTATGCTCAATCATGTTCTCATGTATTTTCGAGCGCAAGAACGGACAAAGACCACGCTCAAGGTTTTTATATAAAAACCATAAAAACAATCAAAACACGCGATGAAAAAGAAAAATATGTCCATATCCCTATATTTGACCATTAAAATCATCATGCCTGCAAAAGTTACACTCAAAATGACATTAGGGATTAGGTTTTAATAGATAAAAAATCATAAAAAACCAAATGACATAGTAAAAGTAAATAAAAAGCAGTAAATACTCTTTTTACCACATCATTTTTACCTTTCCACTACTTGAGCTCAAAAAACCCCTCTTTTACCCTCATAGTTCGACATCATATTGCGGGAGTTACGATCGTCCATTCAACGATCCATCGACAACAGTAAGGTAGGCTCTTAGTCCTTAACACTTTCATGGTTTAATTTTGCAATTTCATTAGTTAAATTTTCATTTTTAAGTTGATTTTTGGAGCCCTACTTGCGCGTTGCCATTCTCGCAAGTAGGCTACACGGGACCTACAAGAATGGGTGATTCTCGCAGGTGACCCATGAGCAGCGTGTGAGGTTCTCACACTGTGCACACAGGTCACCTACGAGAACCACAAAGCTCAATTTTGTTTTAAACTTTTACCCAATGAAAAAGAACCAAAGCATGAAAAAAGTTGTTAATCTTATTTTTGTGTTCCTTATGCAGATAATTGGCCATCAAAATGGTGCTTGAATGGCGTGAAAGGGAGCACAAAGAAGACAATGCAATGGCCAAAAATCATCCCCCTACTATAGCTACTTTGAGAGACTGTGGACTCCTGAAGTACTTTCGCATCCTAGGCATGAGGGCCCAAGTTAGACTATTAGAGTACCTGGTGCGTATGTGGGACCCTGATCAGTAGGTATTTCATGTAGGGGTCCACACACTGTCCTTAGACATTGAGGACATTTACTTTTTGACTGGATTGTCACGGTGGGGGTACTATGTGAGCCTGACCGGTAGCAGAGGTGGTGGGCTACAGATGAGTGAGTACTGTTGTTTACACTGTGTTCCCAAGGTTGAGAGAAAGAAAGGAAAAGTAGCTATTTGGGGGGTACGATATTTGACCCTCTATACTATCCTATTCACCATAGTTCAGATGGATGGGAGTTATTCTCCTCACATGGCGTTATAGAGTTACTTCAGTATGCTATTGAGTGTACTGAGCCTTGGGTGTTCAACTGGGAAGATGTTGTTCTTCGCAGTATAAAAAAGAAATTGACCAAATGCAGACGAGGTAACCTAAATCGATTTGGGTACGGATCTTTGTTGGTGTCCTTATTCCTTGAGAGGGTCCCATTACTGAGGTTGTAGGTTGAGTGGAATATAATGGGTCCCAGGGATCCAAGGATGTTGATATGGTGTCAGCTCATGGCCCGGCACGTAGTAGGACTGATCATCAAGTATGATGATACTTTCTTTGAATGGCTTCAACCACAGTTGTTGATGGTTGATGACTATGCGTATGTCGGGTTGGATTTCCAAGCATATATGGACTTAGTACTTCTAGAGGATGCTCAGTGGGGGGACCTTGGTAAGAAGTGCACACATTTTTCTTTTTAAAAGTTTTTGTGAATTTTTATCATATTCAAATGTTTTTGTTTTATATGCTCTTCCAAAGACTAATACAAAAATCATTTGTTGATGTCATAGATGTTGGACCTTACAGACCTCCTGGTACTTCTCCCATTCGGCGGCGAGGAGAGGTAGCGGCAGCGCCACAATATGCTGAGGATTATCAAGTGGTGGAACAAAATCTGGAGGGCTTGACCGCAGATATTCCATCCATGACTCTGGAAGAGGTTCCACGACGCGATCAACATCATACTATAGGAGTATCAGGTTGCATGATTCAACTGCTCCATAGGGTTTCTCGGGTAGTCGTGTGTTATCGTGAACATCATCCATGATGTCACTTTGTAGAATCTATAAGCTTCAGATTTTGACATTTTGGTCTTCGGACAAACTTTTTGTAAAAAACTCTTTTGATTGTTATATATACATACAGCTTCTACCGGTTTACCTTATATTGTGTGAATATTGATGTGATTGATTTATAAATGATTCAAATGTCTATCCAATATATAATTAGCCAATGCATCTATTAATGTATTTAGACATCTAGGAATATGTTGATATTCAATGTGATCAAAATAACGTTCCAAGAGGTGAATTCGCAAATACACCCGTAACAAAGTAGGACTTCGAATAGAGTAGACATTACTTAACTATAGTACTACAAGCTGCGAATCAAGTCGCACAACCAAATGACGAATTCCGAGCGAGATAGCATCAACCAATAATTCAATAACGACATTATACTCTGCAATGTTGTTGGTCGCATGGCCGAGACACACACCTCGTAAGGAGACAAGTTCATTTGTAGGGGCGTAAATTTCCCATGCAGTGGAAGAAAGGTTCTGAGTACTACAGATAGCGCCATCAGCGAAGCCAATATAGGGTAGTGAAGACTCCGACATCTGGAAATCAAACACAATGTCACATAAGGGAAGAGACTAGATAATGACAAAAGAAAACTATAGTAACACACAAGAAGTATGATACAATAAAAATACAAGTACTTGTGCACAAATGATGTTATGCATAGTACTTCTTCAAGTACAACCCATTCCTGGGTTCACTCAAAGGGATACCATTGTAATATACCAACTCATAAGATCCTTTTTCCAAAACTCATCGAACGATATAAGGACCTCACCACATGGGTTCGAATTTCCTAGCTCCTAACATATATCGATATTTTTCATAGATAAGAACAAGATCAACTTCGGAAAAAATGCGAGGCTTGACATGCTTGTCATATTGGGACTTGACACACTTTTTTTGGGCTTCTATAACTAGGGTGGCATCACGTTGAGTTTTTTCTAATCGCATAAGATACGATAAACGTTCTTCTTCAACAGAAGTGTTGGGTAGGAGTTCAACAGCTAGTTTTAAAGAGGGTATCTCACATTCGATAGGGAGAATGGCTTCCACAACATAGACTAACCGAAAAGGTGTAAACCTAGTAGCAGACTTGACATATGTCTGATACGCCCACAATGTTGAAAACAACATTGTGTGCCAACTTGTTTTATGAATCCCTATCATTCATCGGAGCATAGTTATGATAAATTTGTTAATCGCTTCGACTTGGCCATTGGATTGTGGATAATACGGCGTTGAGTTATCATGATGAAGACCTAACTTTTTCGTAAGTTCAGACATCATAAAATTCCTAAAGTGGCTACCGTGATCAGTGACGATAGCTTAGGGAACACCAAAACAAGCTATGATGTGATTAAAAAGAAACAATGTTGCGGTCTTTCCAATGTTTTCAAATGTCGGCATCGCCTCGGCCCATTTTGTAAAGTAATCAACGGCTACAATAATGTAACCATGCCCCCCGACCGAGTGAGGGTGACATGTCATGAAATCGATGCCCCATTTCTCAAAGGGACCAACTAAGACCACAGGGTGAAGAGGAGCAGGATGTGACCGAATCTTCTAATTATAGGTCTGGCTGGCATGGCATTTCTGAATGGCAGTGATGTAGTCATTAAACAAAGAAGGCAAAAAATACCCTGCACGTAAAATCTTCTGGGCAGTAGCATACCCAGACATATGACCACCAAATGCTCCAGAATGGAAGTCATTTAGAGATGTCTCGGCTTTGTTGAACGTTAGACAATGTCGAAAAATAAAGTCAATTCCCCGATGATAAAGATTTTCCCCGAGGATAATGTATTGACGAGCTTGATAACGTATTCAACGTTGTTCAGTACTAGACAAAGTCGGCCAGAAATTCTGGATTTGGAGATATATAATGATATCCCCATACCAAAGATCATCAGTGCTAATAAGGAAAAGAGATTCATCGGGTAATGAATCAACTGCTACATTTTCCGTTGCAGAATGGGGAAAGTCGCATATCAACTCAGCAAAAACTAAAGACTTCTTGGACTTGGCGCGGTCGAATTCCAAGTCAAACTCCTGGAGTATCACAATTCATTTGGAGTATTTTTCCCCTAGCAATTGACATGTCAAAATGTGTTGCATAGGGTTGCAATGAGAAATCACTGTAGTCTTGTGTGAGAGGATATAGTGCCGGAAGCGTTGAATGGCTAGAATGGCAGCCAAGGCCAGTTTTTCGACATGTTGATACTTGATTTCAGTCAGCGTGAGACTTCAACTCAAGTATTAAATAACATGTTCATCGTGAGCATCATCCTCTTGGACGAGAACCATGCCAATGGTGTAATCCGAGGGAGCAAGGTAAAGGAAATAATTGTGACTGTAATCGGGGGGGGGAAGAGAAGCGGAGCATGCGTTAGGGACAACTTCAAATTTTCAAAAGAATTGGTGGCAATGGTATCCCAGCTGAACTCTGAATCTTTCTTTAACAGTCGTGTAAATCCACGAGTTATCTCGACGTAATTTGGGATAAAACGACGAATAAAATTTTCTTTCCCTTGCAAACTTTGCAACTGGCGAAGTGTAGAAGGAGGAGGGAGATTAAGGATCACCTCAACCTTTAAATGATCCACCCGGATCCCTTGATGTGAAATGATAAAACCTATAATATGGTTGGATTCTACACAGAAAACACACTTATGAGGATTTAAACGTATACGGTAGAACCTACAATGAATGAAAATGGCCCGGAGGTGGGTAGGGTGATCGACTCTGCGCATAGAATGAGTGGGTAAATCATCCAAATAGGGTTGAATGATATGCTTGATATCATGAAAATCATAAGAGATAGAGCGTTGAAAAGTGGCGCTGACGTTCTTGAGACCGAAAGGAATTTTCCGATAGGCAAAAGGACCCCAAGGACAAATAAAGGCAGTCTTATGTTGATCCTCGGGAACAATGTTGATTTGATTATATCCGGAGAAACCATCCATGAGAGAGAAGATTTCACTTCCGACACAATCATCGACAATCTGGTTGACGAAAGGGGTAGGAAAGTTGTCTTTGGGACAAGCTTTATTGATATCCCTATAATCAACACATACACGAATTGTACCTTGTTTCTTGTCAATCGGGACAATATTGGAAACCCAGTTTGTGAGAGCCACCGGATAAATAAATTTGGCTTTCAGAAGTTTCTTGACTTCAAGATTTATAGCAGCCGCTTTACGTGGGTGAGTTGGATGAAGGCATTGTCAGACGGGTTTAGTGTTAGGATATGTATTAATCTCATGTATCACAATCTCAAGGTCGATACCTGGCATTTCTTCGTAGCTCCAGGTGAAAATGTCATGAAAGTCTTTGAACATGGACGTATAGGTGACTATTTCGTCATGGGAACATGAAGTGCCAATATGAACATTTTCGACGATTCCAGGTTTAATGGATATGTCAATGGGAATCGTGGGCGAGATATTGCTTAAGTTTCCTTCAGCAAACACATCATGTGTAGACTCGGGAATGGTTGAGATGATGACAATGGTCGACGGAGTCGAAATCCATTGGTAGTTCTCAAGAGTGTGTTGCTCCAGAAAGAGGATAGAAAGATGATGCCCATCATCCCAAGGGGTGTCCTCCATGATGGACATGATCATCTCGTCAGTGGGAAAAATAACACGAAAAGGATCGGGAGACAACTCATCAAGAGAAGGGGTAGAAGGTGTTGCCAATTGAATGTCCTGATTGGCAAATTCAACCGGACTTAACAACATTTCATCGCCGAAACGAAGATGATCTCCAGGGTCAGGGACTATCCAAGGGTCGTGAGATGCAAGAAGTTCGTGAGGCAAGGTGGAGATCATCTTGATAGAAGCAACAGACGAGCGTGGAACATCAGGCAGTGGAATGGGGAAAGTACCCATTAACGAGGAGTCCTTTAGAAGGCCTACACCAATGTTCTCATAACTCGACGGGTTTTTAGCAATAAATGGTATGTTGCCAGTACAGGTATCACAATTGAATAAGGCAAGTTGGTCGACGATAACAACCTTTCCTTGATGAGGGAAACGTACTACACAGAAAAGTGTCAACACAACAGCACACATGGAATTGATCCAGCTATGGCCAAGCAAAAGATTATAATCAAGGGGAGCGTCAAAGACTTCCACTTCGACTTGGACCGTCTTACCTTCTAACGTGATGGAAAATGAAGGAATAACATCGTAGGGCTTAAAACTAGATCCATTGAAGGCTTTAAGAGTGTTTTGTGATTCATTCAAAGAAGGAGAGCCAATGGCTTTCCAGCAAGAAAGAGACATGACACATGTCGAGGCACCCTCATCGATAATAGTTCGGAAAATGTTCTTGTTAGAGACAACAACTTGTATCTGGAACACGAGTTGAGGGGGTAACCTTGGAATGTGATATTCCAAGTCAAAGACTATTAAATTTGTATCTGTTGGGTCAATTCCATCAATAGCTTTCAACAGTTCCTTCCATTGTGCGGGACAAGTTTGAAGGACTTCAAGGGCTGACATCGCAGAAGGTGCTTGGGCCAGATCTTCAAAAATGTTTTAGTTTTGGGTCACACGAGCATGAGGATTGAAAGCCGATTTCCAAACAATGCCCTTAGGGGGGGGTCGCAGAACTATGTCAAGGCTCGGTTGTTCGAGATGAAGAGGTATGTTTGTAGGTGGAGTCTTGGGAGAGGGTTGTACCAAGGAAGGGGGTAAATCATCAACCTTCTCCTTAGAGGGAGAATAATCTTTGGCTCGAGTAGTGAGCGCAACGTTGTTCTGCCTAGAATCACCAGTACACATCAAAACATAGGAGGTGGAAGAAGGTGAGGGTTGGTCATGGATAACCAACTGAGCCTGTTGTTGAGACGGGAAGGGTTGGGACAAGACAGTCGTGCAGGTGGTTTCGGGGCTCCCTAAAGGAACTTAGTGACCTCGGCACGTCGTGGACAATCCTTCGTGTAGTGATCATCACCACAGATAAGGCAATGGTATTGTGGTTTGCACTTATCCCGATCGTCAACAAGAGTAGTTTTAGTTTTCTCTGCTTGAGAATTATTTTTTCCCTCCTTATTCTTACCTCTCCCCTTTTTAGATTTATTTTTACCAGATGGGGTAGATTGAATGACATTTACCTCATAAGTTTTTCCAGTGGGAGTGGCAGGAGATGGAGAATTTTGAACATTAGAAGAAGCAGATTTAGGGTTTGTTCTTAAAGTGGAATGTGATTGGGCTTGTGTAGTACCAATCACACCGTCAACTGCATGCGAGGCAGCTAGAGTAGTTGAAGTACTGGAAGAATTAGGATGAGGTAATTCAGGTAACAAATCATAAAGGGTTCCTGTTTGTGAATAAACGAGGTCAATATATTGAGCATGACTTATATCCTTCTCTTCCGTGACAATGCCACCCATGGAAATGTCCTTACCGATTTCGTTCACAAATGATTTTGTAAACCATTCTGACAGTAACTGATCGGGGAGCTCAAGTTTAATGAGACGTCGTCTCCTTCACCACTCATGGATGTGATCAGATATATGAGTGCCTTTAGTCTGTTTGAAGGAAGTCAAAATCTCGGTGCCCGTGTCATAACGGATCGGTAACTGGTAATGCGTAAGGAAAGCCATAGCTAGGGTATTGAAGTCAGAGAAGAAACCTCGTGGCAATTCGATATACCACTTTGCAGTAGAACCGGTAAGGGTTTGTTGAAAAATACGTAAACGAATAGAGTCATCCATCAACGAGTTGGATGATCACCATAGGTGAAAAGTCATAACGTGATTGTTTGGGTCCTCTCCCACTTTTCCATCAAATTTAGGAATGTTCGAGGGAAGCTTGGCTAGTATAACAGGCCATTGGGGAGAGTGATGAATATGATCATTTAAAATCCTTGACAAATTCGGAAGATCCAAAGTAGTGAGAAAGAGTAACTATCGATTCACCTACAGGTACTAGTGGCTTTGGGGAGGAAGCCCTGTTGGAAAACTAGTAGGACCATAAGCAGTCTGCATATAATATGAAGATCCAGTCATATTCAGTGGTGGTTGGAAAGGATAGTAGCTCATCAAATTATACCCTGGAGAAGAGGCTTGAGTTTGAGCACTTTCCCCCCAAATGGGATTAAACGAACCAGGATATGGTTGACCCATACTAGGGGGTATTACGGATGCAGCGGAAAATTCCTGCCCCCTAGATGTTTGAGGAGGATTTTGTATCAATTGATTCCAATACTGGGCCAAGGATGGATGTATGTTTTTCCCATAAGGTGGGGTTGTCGCTCCCGTTGAAGGTGGTGTACCAATTAAGGGCAATGTTCCAATTGGCATTTGCCAACTGAGAGGGGGTTTAGTTATACTACCTTGATGAGATTGTCCACCAACCAGAAACTGATAAGTTGGAGTGAATGATGGAATAGCACCACTAGGATTAGGATTTCTAGTAGAAGATGAAGAAGTTCCTCCAAAAGGAAATTGAGGGAGTTTTGGAACAAAACCAGGAAGAAAGTGCCCAGAAGAAGAAGGACCACTAGGAGAGCCGGGTGGAGTTTGTGCAGGAGTAGGAATGGAAGCATTTAATGCATGGTATCCAGGTGGTAGTGTCAGAGTGACGTTGGGAATTCACGGTGTGTTTATGGGAGCAATACTAACCATAGGAAACCCGGTTGGAACACTCATAGTAGTTGTAAGATGGGCCATTTTGGTAGGGACAGTAAAGTGATAAGCGGTAGTCAACGTTACTGTCTCGAGACTAGATATTTCAAAAATCACAGGTGGATTGATTTCAGAAACCACAGGAGAAACCTGGACCAAAAAGGTCTCGTCGGAAAACACCTGTAGACCAAAAAAGATCTTGGCCTTCTATATCGGGAAAGGGCCCAACTGGTGATCCAGAAGATGTAACAACTAATTCTCTGAAAGAATTCAGTCGCATAAACGGTCACTTGGAATCAGAGCGAAGGCGAAAGTCCTCTTGAGTATTAGTAATCTGAAAGTGTTCTAGAGAATCAGTGCATTCCACTTGTGGTGTGGTGACAACTGGGACTTCACTCTCCCGAGGAGAGCCTCCAGGTGTGCTTGTGGGAAAGGGTTGAGAACCTTCTAGATGCTCTAGAGATAAACCCTGCATTCTACGTGAACAACGTGGAGGAGATATTGTAAACGAGTGACATACTTCACGAAGAAAATCCTATGGTCAACTTCAAGAAACAAACAACACGCGCTAGTAAACAAAATCTAGGAAGCAACACCAGGAAAACAAGACCTTCTAATTTTGAAGACACTAGTTGGTGATGAAATCCAATGTTGCAACAACAAGATGAGAAGGGGCTAGGCTAGGGTGGAAAATTTATGCTGACGACCTGCTTAATGGAATTACACCCTGGTGCAAGCTCCGACACATAATCGTGGGTATACCCTCCAAGGAGCCCGAGTGAGTTTGGTCAACGTCAATTCCAAGTACCGTGAAGACTTTTCCCTTCACATTCACCTCGGGTAAGAACCTAGAAAGATAGGCCACTAAGGTCACCACCAACAACAATAAATCCTGGGGGAATAGTCAACAGTCTGATCCACATGCAAGGGCAGGGTATCTAGCCCGAAATCAACTCAAAAGGCTTCCACTCATCATTGTGGGTATACCTCCGAGTGATTCCCGTAATATGTGCAATCTCTACACTGATATCAACAAAGCAGGGTGAGTAACTCTTCCAATATCAATGTGACCTCGTGCTTGACCCTTGTGTAAGAAGGGCTTCCCAGGACAAGATGTTGCAAATGGAATTTAACACTCCCTAACACAAGATGCTATTGTGTGTTTTGTGCTTTTGGAGAGTGTATCTCTCTTCCTACTCCAAAGCACTAGCCTAGATAAATGTTGGTGTAATAGAACCCTAGAAAAGATTTACTAGATAAATTTTACAATTGCGCAGTGTTATTAAGAGTCGTTGTTTACTCAAAGGCAATGGAGGTGAAACTTATGTTGTATGACTCTGACCCGACAATGCATGGATGAGAATGAAATAGATCACTTTTCGTTCAATGAATCCTATAGATGGGAGGGAAAAAGAAATTTTCCAGATCAACCTTGAACTACAATGCAAAATTTCCTTTAAAATGCAAATGCAACAAATCACGCATTAACAAAAATTCTCTATTGTGTCTTTTTCAATAACTTCAACAAATGATTTGCAACATTTTTCAAAAACGAAAATGATTTTTTGAAAGAAAAACTTTTGTTCACTTTTCAAAAAGGACCCATTCTATGGTAGTAAGAGTACTGAAAATAAAAAAACCAATGAACATGCAATGACAATCCCAATCAACTCTTTCAATGAAAACAAAAACAAAGAGCAAACCAATATAGTCTTTTCAAGTGCACAAGAAAAAATGATCTTTCAAACAATAGGCAAATGATAAAGACCAAGAAACCTCAACTTTCAACTGATCACCGGTTCTTAACTAATCAAACACACTCAGATCCTGAAATCATAGAGTATGGTTATACCAAGAAAAGTCAAGAAATGAAAGTCAAGACAAAAGTGACAAGAAGAGCCTCGAAATCCTAAGACTGTTCATGCACGCAAATGAAGACAAGAAATACATCAATCAATGGTCCAAGAAACTCTTATGAGGCAACTAAACTGATCTAGGCAGTTGAAGATGCCAAAACTCAAATCCAAATTTTTGAAAAAACGAGTTCGCAGGTTGGCAATACTACACAGTGTGAGAATCACTGATTCTCGTAGGTGACCCTTGAGCAGGGTGCGAGAACCTCACACTGAACTATAAAGGGAGGATGCGAACCCTACCAATTCTCGCAGGATGCAATGAAGTGCAGTGCGAGAATGTCTGAACATAGTCAAAATTTTTGAAAATGAAGCAAAATATGAAAAGGCCTCTGGACCCAGAGGGTCTATTAGGATATCTTGAAGACTCAGAGATTGATAGGACAGGAGAAAAGTAAAACCATAGAAAATGGCCACAGAAAAATACCAAAAGCCACAAAGAAAATGGGATGTTCCCCAGTGGAGTCACCAATTTTGTTATAGGACTAATCGGGAGGTGCGGACACTAACTGATCTCCCTAGATCCACCTGGATCTAGAAAAAAACAGGACAGGACATGACTCTTTCCCTAATTTTTTACCATTGAATCAACTAGTAGGAAGGAACAAGTAACATACCTTTATATCGCTTCCTAGGGTCTTTGTTGCTCCTGCTTCGCTCCAGTGCTCTCATGAAGTCAAGATCAAGACAACATAAACCAACCAAAGTGAAGATAGCACAATATATTCAACAGTCAACCTATGTGTATGATCAAGGAATTACACAATAAAGTGGAAATATCTTTATGGGAAAGGGACATGCCACTGTATCATATTAATGGAAAGTAAAGATTACAACCTGAGCCTTGATGTCGTAAACTTCCATTCGATGGATCTTGGATCCAACACACACACTTTCTCAATCCTTGTATGAAGAAGATCAAATCCTCTTGGTAGACTTTCTCGGGTCTCCAAGCTGTTGTTGAAGCTTCAGTCCATCACACAATCCTTTTCACCAATTCTCCAATGAATCTTGCTTAACCTTTTCCATGAGAATTCCCTCAATATATAGGAGAGAATGAATTAGTTACTTGGATAAGAATGATCACACAATATTTGGGAATCCAGTACAAGGATAACCATTTGAATGCCAACCCATCCTTCTAGAAGATTCCCTTCTAGAAACATCGAGAATTCAACTTTTTCCATGATTTAGGAAGAGTTCACACCCTAGCAGTTCAACACAGTGCGAGAAGTTCGCACCTTAGCTTAAGGTAGCCTGCGAGAATCATACATTCTCACACCCAAATGTATTAGCAGCCTGCGAACCTTCTTCAAACATGATTTTTCAGGGAAGAGATGAAAGTAACTTTTCTCAGGAGAAAGTTCTTATGAAGAGCCTGAGTACACCATCATCAATACATCATCATGAGGACCAAAATCATGGGTAACAATGGTGACTAACATGGGCTCCAAAATGGGATTCTATCCTCCCAGCGAGGTAGCAAATAACGACATACCAAGTGCTTGCCCATTGGAATTTATTCCACTCATGTGAATAAATTGATCAACATCTTATTCACAAAATTTCCTTCACATAACTCAAATTATACTCAACATAAGTTAGGGCCTTCACTTTGGGCTTCAATTTTCGTTGATTTGTTTTCGCTTGCTTCAACTGAAAAACAAAAATGGTTATATACAATGAATGGAAAGGGTGAAAATTTCTTTAAGAGAGATAATGCTTGAGAAACCTGCCATTCACAGGTCCTCCACCAATGAGATATCCATTATGTTCCTGTAGAAGATAGGCATTATTTCCATGGTATGCCACAATTTTGAAAGGTCCCAGCCACATATGCTCAAATTTCCCATGCTTTCCTCTGTCTTCATTCCTGACATCCCATTTCAACACCAAATCCACCACCTTGAAATCATCTTCCTTACTATACCTTTCAAAATCCTTTTTAATTTTGTCTTGGTGTAATTAAGAGTTGTTGAAGGATTTATCTCTTGTTTGTTGGATATTGATTAATTCATTTGTTCTTCTTTGAGTGGCATCTGGTTCAACATCTTGCTCCTGTAACAATCTCATCACTGAAAATCCTAATGAATTAGGAAAAATCACCTTTGTGTCATACACAATCTAGAAGGGTGAAGTATCGATAGATATTTTAGTAGTGATTTTGTTATCCCATAGTGCATGGATAAGCTTCTTGTGCCAAGCCTTTTTGTTATCTTCCAACAGTTTTTTGATAATTCTGGTCAAACTCTTATTAGATGACTCAACCAATCCATTACCTTGAGGGTAATAAGATGTGGAATGGCCAAGATTTATATTGTAATAACTATAACATTTTTCCATCTTTTTGGACTTAAATGATGCTTCATTGTTTGTGATGATTTTGATTGGACAACCAAACCTAGACAAAATGTTGTTCTCCAAAAACTGAATGATAACATTATATGTGGCTTGCTTGGTGGGAACTGCTTCAATCCACTTGGTGAAGTAATATGTGGATGTTAGTATCTACTTGTGTTGACTTGAAGACTATGGATGAATTTCTCCTATGAAATCAGGGCCCCATTGTCTAAAAGGTGCTTCAACAGAGATATGTTTCAAGGGCAAAGGCTGCAATTTCCTCTTCCCATAATTTTTTTTTCATTCATTACAGCTTGAAACTTCTTTGTAGACATCAGAAAAAATGCTAGGCCAATAGAACCCATCTCTCAGTATCTTGCGCACAATGATTTTCCTATAATGGTGCCCTCCACAATCACCTTTATGAAACTCTCTGATGTTTTTTTCTACTTCTCTCTCCAACAAACAACTCAATAATATTCCTCCTCAATCCTTCTAATACAAAGATTGATTTAAAATACAAAACTTTGCTTCTTTTATCTTCAAAAGTTTGGCCTTGGTTTTGTTCAATTCAGGAGGATCCTGAAAATTCCTCAACACATAAATAATTTCAGCATACCCTGGGGAGTAAAGGAATTTTTGAGATACCCAAGGGACATTTTCTTCTTCTGAATCTGCTAACAAATCAGCAATGAAATTAATTCCCAAGAGCTCACAATTTGTGTGTGCCATCATATTTGCAAGTCCCTTCCCCTTGATCAACTTTGTAGGTTTGATATCAAAGTCATACTCCAACAACACAACTATCCACTTGCCCCTTATTCCCTCAGAGTCAAGCTGAGTTAAAATGTCCTTCACAAAACTATTGGGCACATAAGCAATGGTATGAGAATGTAAGATATAAAATGTAAATTCCTTTAGGGCCTTGACCAATGAATATGCATGCTTCTCCATGATATTGTAATTTAATGGGGTATTCCTCAATGCCTTGCTATAGTATGCTATTTGCCTCTCAAAATTGTGTTCTTCTTTTTGTAATAAAACACCAACAATGGTGTGCTCTGAGGCAAAAGAAAACAATATAAAGTATTTTTCAAAATTAGGACTAGCCAGCATTGGGGATTTGGTCAATGCCACTTTAATATCTTCAAAGGATTTTTTGGCTTCCGAGGTCCATGTTGGTTGTTTATCTGAGTTATACCTTTAACATGATTGACCCAGTTTTAGGTCTACTATGGATCCAACAAAGCCTCTAAAAATATTGACCCTTTGGTTGTTTATCTGAGTTATACCTTTAACATGATTGACCCAGGTTTAGGTCTACTAGGGATCCAACAAATCCTCTAAAGCTATCGACCCTCCTAGTAAACTAGAAAGCAATGCAGTACATAGAGTGGATTGTTCGGTCTCACCCAAGATAGTTCTATGTGTGGCTGGAACGCTCAAGTTCTTGTAGCCTAGGAATGTGTGGGGATATGGGATGGTACTATGTGATATTCAATTTATTACTATATCATTAATCTATCTTAGTTATTCTACCATTCTTTATTCATGCATGTAAATCAACAGATCTAACTACATCAAAAAAATCATTTCAGGTTTAACCAATGACAGTAAAGACATAAACAATAGTCATTCCAGAATCCACATCACACATGATTTACCATGGTTCACCCCCTCCTGGGCTACATCCACAAAGATTTGTCTCTTAATCTCTTTTATTATGGTTATGTCATATATGGTGCCACGAGCACTACAAATCCATTCATATATTCATCAATCAAACTCCTTGACCTTTACAACGATGACTAGATTGCACTAGGATCCTCAGCTTGTGATCTAACCCTTGAGGTCTAGTTACTATTCTCTCCTACAACTCAACAAATTACAAAAATGTATCAGATTACAATCATGTTGTCGATATGTTACTCTATCTTCCGCGAGTAACACTTAACAAAAACCCAACAACCCCCCCCCTACACCTCCTAGGTGTCTATTTATATCTATTCTTGGCTCATGAACTGTTACATTCTCTAACCAAAATCCTAACCTAGTTAGGTCTTCTTGCATGTTGGCCCTGCACGCTTTCCTCCTCTGCATGCGCGTTTTCATTCGTTGATTTTCATACAAGTTGTCTTTATTTCCCTTCTTCTTGAATGTGTTCCTCGCATGATTTTCTGCCAACTTTATTTTCTCCATGTCGCGCCTTTTCCCCAAAATGGGCCTGTTCCCAAAAATCCCCCAACACTAACATCATGACTCATCTCAAGTCACTTTTTGACTTATGAAACTATCAATGCTTTCTTCCTTCTTCAGATACTGCCTACTGCAGTGCGTCGTACATTTATGTTATACATTGGCATTGCTATTGAGCATGACTATGCTTGTCAGACATAGTGTTGACCACCTATTATGTGATAAGAGAATTTAACATCTCTCCTCCCTCGACTCCGATATTCTCAATGTTCTTCTTAGCTATGTCGCTTTCCATTACCCGTTTCTCTGCCTTTTCCTACAGGGGCTTCAACATCGTCTGTCTTACTGTCTTCTTTGCTTGCAACACTTTCTCTTCCAACTGCAACGCCTTCAATTTAGTGGCCATTTTTATCTTCTCTAATAGTGAAACTATTTTATGTCGTTGCTTCAACTCCGCCATTGATGCGTGGAGTTGATTTTTCTTCTCTTGCAATTCATGGAGGCTGCCATCCTCTAGGAGGTGAGTCCACAACTGTGTGCTCTTTCCTAGCAGCTCAATGACTACCTATATGCTTTGGATGATTCTCTCCACAACTCCTATTGATTCATGTTCTCTATGCGCTCTGAATTCTAGAGGATTAGTGGGTGTGACACACTCCTCTAGCTCTTTGATCTTCTCGTTGTATTCTTGGATAGTCTGATCTATCCTACGCAACTTTTCTTCCGATGAACCTACCTCCTCATTTGTGTTTTCAAGAATTTGTTGAAACAACATGCGGATTTGATGCTCCATCTCTTCCACTTTTTTGTATGCTCACTCTCTCTGCTACACTTCCAGGTTGAGGGATTCCTTCATTGAGATATTCTCTGTCTGGGATACTTATAGGTGTGCGACATCTTCTCTTTCTCTAGACTAAATCTCCTATGCAACTATCACCTGAAGTTTGTACACTGATTTTCTTGGAATCTTGTCCAATGCCACATCCAACGTCTCAATGTCTTTGAGGGGTTTCTCTGTTGTTTCTTCATCAATGAACATCGTATCCGTCATGATGATGAAATTGGCGCTCATCTGTGTTTTAAACTACATTGTCTCAGGCACTAACACTCCTTCCTTAGCCCGTGTGGGTTTTTATTTTGGTGCCTGTGTTGCCTCGATCCATAGAATCTCTAGCATAGCTTTGACTTCTTGTACTTGGTCTACAATTGAAGCCCCGTGCTTCTCCATAGTCTCCCACACCTCATCCAGCATATCCTCTACTATTGTTGCCACTAAATCCACATCATCTGGGGTTAGTGATATATGGATCTCTATCTTATGGGCCTTTTCCTTCTTTTGGCCACCACTAGTGTGCTCCCCTGTCCACTTCTCCTGGGTGGCTAATGGCTCAGGACTAGTGGGCCTTTGGGTACCCCCTGTAGTGGTTGTCCCTATTTCTCTAGCCTCAGGAATCTCCTGGGTTCCTGTCCCTTGTTCTTCATCCTGAGGGATTTCATGTGTCCCTACGCTTATGTCTTCTTCCTCAGGGGTTTCCTGTGTCCCTGCATTTGTTTCTTCCACGCGCACTTCTTTCATTGATTGTATTGGTGGTTGTTCTGTGCATGGTGGAGCCTATGTAGAGCCCCTTGGTGGTCTATTTTGTCTATGAAGTTTCTTCTTGGCTGGGGTGCTTCCCACCTCTTGGCCTTGGGAACTCCTGTTTTTGGTTCCTACCTCATTGGTTCATGTTTGGTGTGCTCGAGCTAGTCTTCCCTACATCTGAGTTCATGAAATTTGTACCATGGTTGGAATATTGGGTATTGTCCTTTCTTGGGGACACTCCTGGACCTCTCTTTGGATTTCTTCCTATCTGAAGCGGTATTTGAGTTGTAGCCATTCCTTGGCATTGTCTCACTTTGCTTGCATCCATAAATTGTGGTGCATTTCCCCAAAGTTGGAAACCTGTCCAAACTCCTAGAGAATCTTTGGGGTAATGCACCATGTGTCCACAATAAGGTCCTACATCTCTGCGAAGTACCTCACAAAGATGTATGTTTTTTTATTTTTTATCTTGGGGTCTACGCTATTGCATAATGATACGTATCTTGCTATGCCACATTTCCCTGGTCTCTCCATATATTTGTTGTAGACCGGTTCTTTCCATCCAATGAGTCCAATGAGGATGAGTAACCACGAGTAGTGGAACTTAGAGCCCCAGTCCTATGTGTCCTTGTAATCCTCCAATAAATAATTCACAAGGTATGGGCCCCATCTCATTGAGCTCCCCTTTGCACACTGCACAACAATGACAACCACACCGGACGAGACTTCCTCTTTGCGACACTTGTGCATTAGTTTTCATCCGAGGAGTCTGGTAGAAAACCTTGTTGCAGGATTGTTGATGTCATTGATCCTCATTCCCTTGTTATCTCACTCTGCAACATACTTAGCTTTAATCTCATCTGAGATAGCCTTAGACATGGTTTTTTCATCCAATTATTTCTTCATCTTTTCCCCATATGTGGGTAGCACTGTGATTCCTACGATGAGGTCCATGGTGATAGGCACCAGTCTATCCATCCATAAGATTCTACCATGCACTTTTGAAAGTAGTTTCTTGACTTAAGAGTTGATGTGATTTCCTCTCCCAAAGTTTGGTACATCTAGTAGATTCATATTGCCTGTGTTGTAAAGCTCAAGGATCCACTACGTCAACTCTAGCAATGACATGTCTGATGAACATGCTCCCCTACTTTCCAAACAGTTCTGGGACACTAGGATGAGAAATTTAGTCACACTCGCCACATCATGGTCAGAGTATTTGATGGCAGTCACTTCACCAACCATGTCATCATCTATGTGCACTCCACTGGGAATCTTTGGCAAAACTAGGGTCCCTTCTACCTGCAACTATGAACCTCTGTGCATGTTGATCTCAGCTTGGCCCTTCTGCTTCTCTTGTGGAGATAATGCCCCCACCTCTGGTACACCCTCATTTATTGTTTCCTGTGTTACCTGTGGTTCATGGTTCTGTGGGGCTGAACCCATGGTCTGTGTTATCACTGAAATTTCATCTGCACATGGTGACAAGAACTCCACATCATCAAGACAGCGATGAAGTCATTCATGGCACTAAATTAATTTCACAGCACTCCATAAGGGCCAAAAAGTATACAAAGTAACCAAAAATTGAAGGGTGCTTTACAGCAGTTTGAGGCGCACGTGCATGCGTGGGACAAAAACGTGTTATTAGCGCATGCGCGCTCGACGCGCGGCTGTCAACACAAAAAGCCACGCATCTGCTAATACGGTGAATTAATTGAATAGGTCGGCCTCCCAACCACCTATGAACCGGCCCCCAAGATGATTTGACTCTCAAATCATAGCCGGATCTGCAAAATCGGCGGGTTAATGACCTAAATAAACCGTAAACGGGTCCCTGTTCACACTTTGAGAAGGTTATGTGACTGCCTGAGGAGATGCTATAAAAGGCCATGGGGATACACTATTTTGGCAAGGAATTCTAAGCACCATTATGTTGTTCATATGGTTCAAGGCTCATCCTTTGACAACAACCCATCAGCTCCATCACCCAGAGTTCTTTCACTGTTGTGCGCAGTTCATTTCATTTGTAAGGAAAGCATTGTGTTGAGGGCCCCGAAGAGCCTTCTGCTGGAGGGAGAAGGAACCCCGGTCTCTTTCTTCAGCGTGCTCTAGTTTCATTAATACACTAGCCTGAAACCATTGATGACCCCTGTGTCTTACGTTTGATGTTTTTGTTTATTTTCGCAGTGTTATTTGTTTTCAGTTGATAGTTAGATTGTAGTTAGTTTTGTTTGCTTTAACCTTTTGCTCCACAGCTGTTTTTCCCTACCAGACCCAACAGGGTATGCAAGCGCTCTCTATTTTCTCACCTGGTGACCATTTGAACGCGAACAGACTGGCGACTCCACTGGGGAGTTAGGTATCAAATCCTCCCTCAATTGGGTTTAATTCACTTTCCTTTTTGTTTTATTAACTTGCAGGGACACAAACCGGCCTCCGCCGACCTGTGAACCAACCGATTCACAGGAGAATCGAGAGAAATCCATTCAAAGTTTCTTTCTCGGTAACTTATCTCAAGCACGTGGGTATTCCACCCCACAGATGCGCGCATGCGCTTTGGTTCTTAATACAGTCCGCGTGAAGGCACCACACGCGCCTCTGTCTATGCTAACATCCGCGCATTGGAACTAAATTTTTCATTGTAAGGTTTTGGATGTGGGGAAAGTCAGTTTCCTTCTCAAGAATGATTTCATGCATGCTCTAAATACTGCACCACTTAGAACCCTCAACTTATAAAGGGGATAGTCAAACAAACATAGGCACTTAGGTGGATAAAAATCATTTTTCCCTTATTTTCTTTTCGCCACGTGGATGGCTTGCTTTGATTTATAATCTAAGTGTAACATCAAATTGTAATCACATCTAAAATCACATTCGGGACTAGAAGTCGAAAGTAAACAATCTTGAGTATGCTCTTCTCTCGCGCCATTAAGCGATCTTGAGAATCAGAAAAAGATTGCGAAAACGATCTCATCTCCCTTTAAACAAAAATTTCAAAACTTTTAGGAGAG
>ML781474.1:773501-797914 GCA_009831015.1 Picea engelmannii | reverse complement strand
TTTCTCTCACCACTTGTTGCACACATTCACACAACTAGCCCGACATCATAGGGGAACCACAGAACCCCCGTCGTTCACGACGCTTACTCAACCTTCCTCCTATCTTAGGGGGAGTATCTGGTCATACCCGTTCAAAGGTACCTACTACACACACTCCTGTGAGTGCTACCATTTTGGGATCAGCGTTGCTTGGTTCTACATTACTTGGGTCAACTTCCCAAAGTCATCCATCCACTCGCTCTCCTCTTCACGGAAGTGGGGGACCCCCTTCTCCTCAAGGAGGGAGCACCAACCCACCTAGTCCCCATCAAGGGTCAGGTTCACAACACAACATGGCTGGAGCTAACCCTCCCCCACCACTACAGATGCCATACTTGGCCTCTCTCAACATACCAGATCTCACAAAACTCACAAATGATCCTATATTGCATGACGCCACATGGCCTGCAATGCCCACCAAACTTCCTTCAAACATACCAAAGTTTGAAGGCAAGGCAGGGGATGACCCCACCAATCATGTCATGACCTTTCATCTATGGTGTTCTTCCAATAGCATCATGGAATATTCTGTCAGACTGCGTCTTTTTCAATGCACACTCACTGGCCCATCAGCCAAATGGTACGTCGAAGAAAGATCAGGATCCCACACGACCTTTGAGTCATTAGCCAAAGCCTTCTTGACCTTTTTCTAACTACCCATCCGTCATGACAATGGTCTAGAACTACTATCCAATTTGAAATAGACCTCAGCCACCCACATCGCTGACTACATTCATGAGTGGCGTAGGCGACATAGTTTGTGCAAAGCAGAAACCACTAAACAATAGTGCCTTGACTAGTTTCTTAGATCACTTGTCTCCCTACTTGGTAAAGATGTCGCTTCCACCTTCCCTCAATATGAAGAGGAAGCCATTAGTAAGGCCCAACAATATGACCTCATTTATGCACAATCAAGATACTTATACACTGTGCTTCCTGATCTTCCCAAACCTACACCATTTGGCCAAGACAAACCTGGGATGTCTCATTCAGCAGATGGACTAATAGGTGCCACCACACACCATGGTCCACAAACCCAACCACCATCGATGTATGGCACACCTCAATACCCGCCGGTTTACGGGGGCACTCATTACTACCCCCCACCCACTTATCAACAACCATACCCTGTTGCTATACCTCCACCCAGCAGTGGACCTCCACCGACACCTCCCATACATCCACCTATCGCCACAAGCAGTGGTACTCCCTCAACAGTAGCTTACAGTACTAGTGAAAGCACGATGCCTTCCTACGTACCTTATGGACCAACACCACCACAAAATACATACTTCCCCTTTCCTTGACCTCCACAACCCATGGCCCCCCCACATCCGCATGCGGGGGTAAATTTTGTTCAACCTTCCGCCGCTCAGCAATACCAGAATTTTGAACAAATGAATACAGCCAACCCAACTCATCCATCGAACAATAACAGGAAGAAAGGAAAGAATAGGAATAACAACAATCCTGGTCAAGGCGGGAACCACCCCCCACAACACCAACCTCCTGGGGGAAACCAGAACCAAGGGAACCAAAACCCCCAAGGGGGAAATAACAACAAACACCAAGGGCGGAATACTATTAAAACCATCCACCCTTGTGCTCTTTGTGGTGTGTACGGTCATTACACCCACCATTTCCCCCAGATTGTTGATTTCAAAAGGTTGAAAGACTCAGGGAATCTTCCCCCTACCCCTGCACAACCTGCCCCGCAGCAGGCACAACAACAGTATGTGCAACAACCCCCTCCCGCCGTACTGCAAAATCCTATCCCACACCAAGGTGTGGTAAACACCCAACAGGATGCACAGCGTCCCCCACCTCAAGTAGGACAATACCACAACCCTAACAATCCAGCAGAGCGTACCATTCTCCTCACCAGTGAGGAAGAAATCCTTCTGCAAACACGAAATCGTCAGTATCTAGCTGAGTCTACTCCTATCTCGCCAGAGACAAACCCTACACCAATGGCACCCCCATTAGTAATCCCTCGCCCTCCCACCGAACCACCATTACGCATCCCTCACATCCCTTTACGCAGGAATCTTCACAACCCACAGGCTAGGGCAGCTCACAATTATAGCTTGGTAGATGAATTAGCGCAATCCCCGGCCGCCATGTCAGTCTTGGAAGTCCTCCAAACTTGTCCTACACAATGGAAATCACTACTTTCCGCCTTGGGGGCAGTCGACCCTGCCGATACTCGACTCATCACCTTTGACCTTGATAGTTGCGAAGCTCACCTTCCCGCCGCAGTTGCTATTCAAATACCAGTCAAAATACGGAACATCACCGTCCATCGATGTATCATCGATGAAGGGGCATCTACATGCATCATGTCCAAAACAGTATGGCGGAAACTTGGTTCTCCGGAACTAACACCATCCGCCATCAAATTATGAGCTTATGACGGATGACCATCCTCTCCTGAAGGGATCCTTCAAAATGTCCCCGTCAAACTCGGAGGCAAAACCATTCTCATTGATATCGAAGTTATCGACGTCACACTTGATTACAATATCTTGTTCGGACGTAGTTACATGTACGCTATGAAGGCAGTGGCATATTCTGTCTTTCAGACAATCATGTTTCACCACAATGGAAAGATTGTAACCATCGACCAAGTCTCACATTATGAGCCCAACCCCTCTGCCAATGTCGATAATATTCTTCCACTCATCCACACCAATCAAGACATATATCCACTCGTAGAGATGGGTCCTGGAATTTTCAAAGATCCATCCTTATTAGGGACATATCACGGAGCACCTCCACTCCTTCCCCCTAATCAAGTATGCGTCGTTACGTCTAACAAAACTCACACGGGGGATACCCATCCTCCACAGGAGGCTTTAGCTAGTCCTGACATCTCAGCAGTCGCAGCACCACTCCCACCAGAGCCTCCTGCAAATTTGTCAACCCCTACAGTCCACGAATCAACACCCCCTCAGGGACCTAGTCCCATTTGGGAGACAGTTCCCCGACCTCTCACTTAAATTCCCTTCTTTTACCCTCCACCTGGTGTAGAATCTTTCCAGGTAGCCGCAACGCTCACACTACCCAATATGGTTTTAGAAATCCCAGTGTGGTATTTACATCCACCTGAAATGGTCCCCCGCCCACAGGAAGGTCTCCCCATGGCGATTCTTGTCCTCACCCCCACCACCCCCACTACCCCCATACTCCCTACCCCCCGGCTACAGCTGGGGGCAGGGGAAGCAGAAGGAGCCCACCGCTCCCCGCCCCCCACGCATCCCACCACCTTGTGCACTATGTGAGAAAGAGGGCCACCAAACCAACAACTGCCCATCCCTACTTGAATTACGGAATTTAATTCCTCCCAATCCCACTCCACCAACACCCGTCACTACTGCAAGTACAACTACCCCCAACCCTTCCAGTAGTAAAGGTTTAAGGACTAAATTTGCGTGTGCTATATGTTCAGAATATGTCCATTACACTCACCATTGCCTAGCACTGCCACGTTTCCAGTAGACGTTAGCGGTTGTATGCCAGAACTTCCAGAACAACCCACGCCCTGCCACGTCCTCTTCAAACATCACTGACATTCGTTATATCACTACTTCAGTTAATGAACGTATGAGATGCCCTTGCTCTCTCTGCGATTCACTAACCCATTTCACATACCAATGTCCTATGACCCTTGCCTACAAGCAACATCAAGTGGCCTGGCGACACCAACCCACCGAGCCAATAATCGACATTACTTCACCACCCAAAGATCGTCATGTCATTTCTTTAGAGCCTGAGGCACTCCCAACGCCTCCATGGTTCTTAAATGACATCTCTAAGGAGTTACCCTGCAATCCTCCCAACTCTCCTGTTCATACAAAGACCCTCCACCCAACCACTACCGGTACCCCTCAGTACTTCAACATATGGCTTATGTCGAGTGAACCCTCATCTTCTGCTAGTACCCCTCCCCTTGTTGCTATAGCAGGGGGCACTCACACTAGCACTGAGATCACTCATCAAGACCCCTTATATTCCCGTTGTTTCCAAAATGATGAGGAAATACTGACAGAACTACACAGCCCAGACTTTCCCTCGGATTCACTACATCATCCTGCACTCTTCCTCCCACAGGAAGCCCTCATGCCTCCTAATCAGAACCCCGAGTACGCGGTCGAAACCAAATATTTTATCCCATCTGGTACTATTGATTGGTTCAAGAATCCCATTTCCTCCCCTGACGCTTTTGAAGAAGGTAATATGGCCAACATCTCCCCCACCATCAAAATTGACATTTCCATGAAAAGTGGTGTCGTCGAAGAAATCATCATCAGAGCTGCTTGCACTCCTCAGGAAATTGCCGCATACAAAGCCCTCTTCCAAGAATACAGGGATATCTTCGCTTGGTCAGGCATTGCATCGACACATGGCCTGACATCACACCCGTTCGCCAGAAACAACGACCGCTACATCCATTCAAGGCCGCAGCTATCAAAGCCAAAATTGACAAATTACGTACAACCAGGTTTATTTACCCCATCGCTTACACTTCATGGGTTTCCAACCTTGTACCCGTCGACAAGAAACAGGGCACTATCCGCGTCTGTACAGACTTTTTCGATCTCAACAACACATGTCCGAAAGACAACTTTCCAATGCCCTTCATCGATCAGGTTATCGATGACTGCGCCAACCAAGAGGCTCTCTCCTTCATGGACGGGTTCTCTGGCTATAACCAAATTCAAATCCACCCAGCCGATCAGTATAAAACTGCATTCATTACCCTGTGGGGTACTTTTGCATATCGTGTCATGCCTTTTGGCTTAAAAAATGCTGGCGCAACTTTCCAGCGGGAAATGGCATACATATTTCACGATCTGGCAGAAATCATCCTCGCCTACTTAGACGACCTCACAGCTCGATCTAAGAAACGCACCCAACATCTCAATGATTTACGAATCATCTTTCAACGATGCCGCCAGTACAACATTCGCTTGAATCCCCTCAAGTGTGTGTTCTATGTCACTGCAGGGTGCCTCCTTGGTTTTATCGTTTCACAAAGCGGTATCACCGTGGACCCCCTCAAAGTCAAAGCCATCATCGAAATCCAACCCCCTCGGAGTATACGACAACTTCAGAGTCTATAAGGCAAAGCCAACTTTCTTAGACACTTTGTTCCTGATTACACTATACGCGCACATGGTTTCCTTCACTTACTACGTCACGACATCCCTTTTCAGTGGGACGACTATGCCCAACAATCGTCTGACGATCTTAAAACAACACTTTCCAACGCACCTTTGATTAGTGCACTGGACTACAGTCGCGACTACATCCTCTACGTATCAGCATCAGCTGTATCAGTAGCCGGCATCTTTGTCCAGCTCGGAGATGACAATCGTGAACACGTCATTTACTACATTAGTAAGAACCTCTCCGGGCCTCCCCTGAAGTACAAACATGAAGAGAAACTTGCTCTCACAGTTGTCTTGGCAGTTCAAAAATTGCGTCATTACATTCTTCTACGCACCACCAAGGTCGTCGCAGATTCCAACCCTATGCAATATTTTCTCAGTCGTCGCCAAGTTAAAGGAAAATTTGCTCGATGGATCGTTATCCTTCAGGAGTACGACCTCGAGTTCTCGACACCAAAGAGTAAGAAGGCCCTCGTTCTCGCTGAACTTGTCACGGACCTCCCCTCTGACACACCCAGTACCCTCGTCAATACTGACTTTCCTGACGAACATCTCTTTTACATCACTTCTGATGATCCTTGGTATGGAAACCTCCTCGTCTACCTACAAACTCAAAATTTCGGTAATCACCTATCACGAGATGATCGTCAGTGCATTCGCCATCAGGCCCCCCGCTATCTCCTCATCGGTGACATCCTATATCGGCGAGGAGTCGACACCATTCTTCATCGCTGCCTGACTATTGACGAGACCGATAGAGTCTTAAACGACTGCCATAGCGACGCCTGTGGGGGCCATCTTTCAGGCATCGCCACGGCTCAAAAGATTATCCGGGCCGGTTACTTTTGGCCTACCCTATTTCATGATTGCATTCATGCCGTGAAATGATGTGAGCAATGTCAGCTCTATACCAACAAAGCCAGGGGTCACCCACTCTTCTTCACCCAGTCATCACTGCAGGCCCCTTTTGTAAATGGGGCATTGACTTTATGACTTGTAATCCCCCCTCCAGCAATGGTCACAAATACATTCTTGTGGTTGTCGATTACTTCACCAAATGGGCTGAAGCCATGCCCACTTTCAACAACACCGCTGACACTGCAGCGCGTTTTTTCTTCAACCACGTCATATCCCGGTTCGGAGTACCACTCCAACTCGTCTCTGATCATGGAAAACATTTTGAGAATGAGATCTTCGTCAAAATCTCATCTCGGTTAGGCTTCTCTCATGAGTTTGCTTCACCATACTACCCTGAGTACAATGGACAGGTCGAGGCAGTGAACAAAGTCCACAATACCATGTTACAACGCACGGTTAATAAACACAAAACCAATTGGCATCATATGTTATTTTCCGCGCTATGGGCTTATCGAACGGCAGTGAAGACTGCCACGGGTTTTACGCCATTTCACTTAGTCCATGGGGTCGAGGCAACTCTTCCCATCAAGTGCAAAATTCCCACCCTTCGCACCGCAATCGAGCTTTTACCTGACACTGTGGAGCAACATTTTCTGAACTTGGAGTCTCTGGATGAGGATCGTCGATCCTCATTGCAGAACAACGAGGCAGCTAAAAAATGATCCAAGGCTACCTTTGATCGCCATGTCAACCTTCGATCATTTCGCGAAGGAGACCTTGTCCTCGCCTATGATATCGCTCACGATGCCTTTGGCCATGGAAAATTCGAATCACTTTGGCATGGCCCTTACATCATCCAACGTTGCCTCACCAAAGGCGCATACATCCTGGCCTCCCCCGAAGGTCTCTCACTCAAGGAACCTGTCAATGGGTTATACCTCAAGAAATTTTATGCTTAGAAGTAGTCATACTTTAGGTTACTTTTTCTTGTTTAAATGTTTTTAATATTTTTTCTCTACCCTCTCATCTAAAATATCCTTTGTGTTATTGACAAATGACTCCTCCACCAGCTTACCACATTGGTTACGCCAACGGCGCCAGCTGTTGGACACAAAATCTCTCTTCGGCTGCTTGGGCTCTCTACACCCCTTCACATGAAATGCTACATTCAAGCGGCATATGTTTGGGACCAACAACCAACAACCAAGCCGAATACACTACTGTCATTGGCCTCCTGACCGACGCCCAGCATCATCATATTCGTCACCTTAGCATTTTCCTCGACTCCCAGCTAGTCGTTCTCCAGCTCAACAATGTGTATCGTGTACGCGATCCATGCCTCTTTCGCAAATACCTGCAGGTTAGATTATTATCTCGACATTTTGATTCCATTACATTTTCACATATTCCAAGAGAATTTAATCACACAACAGATAACATAGCTAACATGGTACTAGATTGGCATATATCACATCAAGCTACACATACATAATCATCTCATACATCCTGTCACAGCATATAGGAAACATAGACATCATCGTCATCAAAACAAAAACACATGTACACCACATTTTGGATCTCAAAAATATGTATACTCATATATATATCAGCCTCTCCGGCCATCCGAATGTTTACATACAAAAAAATACATCGGCTCACCAGCCTATCAAAAAGGTATACAAAAATTCCTCATACAATCAGGGTTCCTCTAATGCACCCCCAGCTGCCCCTCCCTCCAGAGGAGGTGGTGGCCCACCCCGACCTGCCCTAGGCGGTGGTGGTGGAGCACCCACAGGACCCTCCTGCCCCGGCAGCAGGCGTCCACTAGTCATGGCGGCGAGCACAACTGCTCGTCGCATGATCGACCGCCATGGTGGCGGTAACTCGATGCACTGCTCCAGGAACTCCTCGTCCTAGATACGGGTCCACATGCCCTCAGGCACGTCTCGAAACACCGTCTCAAACCGACGGACTATATCATCATTATCTACTCCGGCTGCCGCCGGAGGAGCATGAGATGGCCCCGCACCAGGGTCATCAAAGAGGCGCCTCTGCACCGGTCTCTCGGGCCCTGCTGATCCCCCAATAGCCTCATCCATCGGACGCCTCCCTACACGTGGTAGTCTCTCCTGCTCTCACTGCGCTGGCGCTCTGAACAACTCCACCTCACGCTCACGAGGTGCCAAATTTGCACATGCACCAAACAAGCAACAACAGATGGTATCAGTGTCTATACATCAAACATATGCACTGGTATATCAAAATCACAACATACAAATACACAACATACCTCTGTGGTCAAAAACCTCCCCAGGAGGCAGTACCATATCCGGGTCCCCCCGGAAGTCCACCCCAGCATAGGGGAACTGGAGTATAAACTGCGACATCTGCTGCCATATCTGAGCTTCCTCCTCAGTGAAGTAATGTCCACCTTCGCCACCGCCGTGGCAAACCAAAATCTGTGACCACCGCCTCAAGCGTGTCTCTCGTACCCCTGGTTCCTCTAGCAGCACCCTCGGGTGCAACATCAGCACCCTCTCCAAAAAGAAAGCCACCAGGATGGAGCCAAAAGCGAACTCCCCTCTGCCTGTGGACCGACAACGGTCTAGCTGCGCAATCATCTACGCATGAAAGGTCACACCCCAGGCGAACCGATCACAGCCCACCACCACCCTCTCCATCAACATCAACTCGCCACCACTAATCCGGTGGGTCGCTCGGGTCCCGTACACCCGAACTATCATCGCTGCTACGCAACGATGCAGCAGAGAATCTATCCCACTGATGCGCACTGATGACTCGGTCATATAGTTCTCGCCTGAGCAGTATCTCTCGGTGACCTCCTGCAGAGGAGTATCTCTCGACAGCACAGGCTCTACCGGCAATGGTGTTCCCCAAAAGGGGAGCCCAGTCAAGAAATAAACGTCCTCCACCGCAGTGAAGGCAATCTGCTCTCCTCACACGAGGAAGCAGTGCTGCTCGGGGCTCCACATCTCAATCAAGAACTGGAGCAAATACTCCTGGGCCCGTAATAAAGGGCACTCGAAGAAATTCAGCAACCCACTGGCTGCTAAAGAAGCTCGAACTGCAGGCCTCGCACGGACCACAGCCTCTTGCAGCGGCGCCCAGTACCGCTCACGCCACCGCACATCCATGGTCACTGATCACCACCTGCACATAACCCAGAGTCCTATATTAGATTAGGCAATTAGCCAATGCATCAAAATGAGCTAATTTTTCACCCTGAAACCTTGCCTCAAAGGCACAGTTTTACCACCCACAGGCGCTAGCACATGCGCACCTGTTCACTATACAGGCGCGCATGAGCGCGCGCCTGTTTTTCCCATAGGCGTGCTCATGAGCGTGCATGTTCACAATATAGGCGCGCTTTAGGGCGCGCCTGTCATACCCACAGGCGCGCTCGTAAGCGCGCCTATTCGTCCCACAGGCGCGCACTCATGCGCGCCTGTCCACCTCACAGGCGCGCCCCTGAGGCGCACCTTAATTTCCTACCCACGCGCACACATGCGCGCTTCTTCAAGATACAGGCGCGCACTCACACACGCCTTCCACTGAGACGCCCGTGCATGTGGGCCCACCCTCTACCCAAAAACCCCCTAAAACCCCCGTACGACCCCCCGTACCTACCCTGCCCAAAAATTGGAAACCTATAGCTATGAAGGATGTTCAGACCACTAACCTGAAACTCGCACGCCGGGAAACGGATGCCTCGTGCTCTCGGAATCATTCAATCTCCTCTGGATATGCTCTGAAACTCACTGTAGAAGCAGGTACAAATGAGGTGGCAATGTGGGCCCTACAGCTATATATAGGGTTTTTTCCAAACTTCCACTCACCATTCCGGGAGCCCATGGCGTCCATTTTTCGAACCGTCTTTAGCCACGGGATCAGCGTCCCGCCACCTACATCATGGCTGTCCCTGGGCTACTTTTCATCCTGAGCCCCCGGGGTGCCTTTTTTTCAAATCATGGCCAGGTACGCACGCGCATTGTCACATTTATCTAATACATGTTCATATTTGGTATTATCTTCAGTTATTGTTCACTTTGGGTATTTGGTTGTTATGTGTGCAGGTACTTGATCCATCATCTCTCCACATCATTCCTTCGATATATACTCAGCACTGGCATGTAGTCTCTCCCGCTGTATTGTATTTACATTTCCAGTCACACCCTCTGATATTGGCCTTTAGGATCCTTATTTCTGGCTCTACAGTACCCACACCTCCATTTGCATCTTCGGTACTGTAATCCAGTAGCATTCTCACCCACATGAGTTGTCCCATTCATAGCACCTTTTTTCACTTTTGACACTCATGTTGTTCTTCATTACCCTTTAGGGATGGGAGTCCCGGTAGTCTTACATCATGTTGCGAATCAACCACATACTTCTTCTCCTCATTTTGCTAGCTTCCCATATGGACTCCCAAATCATCTCTTTATGGTTATGTTGTTTTTTACCTGCACCTCCGCAGGATCGTGAACCCACCATTTCATCCACCATCAATTTGCCCATCTGTGAACCTATCTTCATTTCACCTACCTCATATAGAAACTCGCCAATGGGCCCCCCCCACCCTTCATCAGTTTCTCATGACAATTATGCCCTCCCTGGGGCACGCATTTCACACTGGGGCACCCGTTTCTGTATTTGTACATCTCTCCCCAAAATTATTTATTATTTATTATTTATTGTACAAACACCTTTACCTTCATTCATTTCATTCTTCGTCGTCACCGTTGGCGACTTGCTTTCTTTTGGCCACACGCAACCCATGTCACCCTTGGATTGGAGAAGTACTCATCCTTTACCCTTGCCGGCATCGTCTATATCTTCAGAAGTACCCCACAGGTCAACTACCTCTACCCTCTGAATTTGTTCACCTTGTCCTGCCTCTGGCACAACTTAACACCAGTCTTGTCGTCCCTTTGACATTCGACCTTGTTACACGGTTGCGGCCACTATTTCTCTTATATATCTCCAACCAAGGGCAGTCTTGAGTCATCCCACTTCTTGACATAGTCCATGTACCTCTGTCACTTCCTCACCTCAGTAGATTCCACGGAGCACCCTTTTTTGCTTCTGGGAGTCGCGTCCCCCTTTTGTCGACATCAACACACTTTTCCAGAAGGGCGACAGTATCTTGATTATCATTCTCTATTTTAATGAGAGATCTTGGACGGAACAGGGTGAAACACCATTGCTCCCTGCTATCGTTGGCCCCCATAACATTTGACGCCAACACTCTCTCATGTTATGGTGGGTCTTACTTTGCGACTGTTGCAGTTATTTTTGTCATTTGCCGAAGACCTCTGAACGTGGTAGGGCCATCAATGCCCACATCATCGTCGTTGCTTATTACAACGATCATTGCCTGTTATTCAGAGTATGTTCCTTTGCAAAATTGTCTTCTGCCTTTATCATTACCACCCCTGAGGGCGCTGCAGTTGTCTACACCAACACTTTCGTCATTTTTTTTTCAGAGTTACATCACACGAGCATGGGGCATGCCCGCCTCGTTTGTACACAGTTGTATATTTTTTCTCCGCACGTCTCTCAGAAGGTCGAGATATCGGTTCCTTCTTTCTCCAACGGATCTCTCCAAACGGTCCCACTCTTTCTTTCCCTTATAACAACATTCTCAGTAGAAGAAACATTGATGGATTTCCGCTATACGTATGCTCCTAACCTCATCCATCAGGGGGAATCTGTTATCACTGAAATTTCGTCTGCACATGGCGACAAGAACTCCACATCATCAAGACAGCGATGAAGTCATTCATGGCACTGAATTAATTTCACAGCACTCCAGAAGGGCCAAAAACTATACAAAGTAACCAAAAATTGAAGGGCACTTTACAGCAGTTTGAGGCGCGCGCGCATGCGCGGGACAAAAACGTGTTATTAGCGCATGCGCGCTCGACGCGCGGTTGTCAACACAAAAATCCATGCATCTGCTAATACGGTGCATTAATTGAATAGGTCGGCCTCCCAACTGCCTACGGACTGGCCCCCAAGATGATTTGACTCTCAAATCAAAGCCGGATCTGCAAAATCGGTGGGTTAATGACCTAAATAAACCCTAAACGGGTCCCTGTTCACACTTTGAGAAGGTTACGTGACCGCCCGAGGAGATTCTATAAAAGGCCATGAGGATACATTGTTTTGGCAAGGAATTCTAAGCACCGTTATGTTGTTCAGATGGTTCAAGGCTCATCCTTTGACAACAACCCATCAACTGCATCACCCAGAGTTCTTTCACTGTTGTGAGCAGTTCATTTCATTTGTAAGGAAAGCATTGTTTTGAGGGCCCCGAAGAGCCTTCCGCTGGAGGGAGAAGGAACCCCTGGTCTCTTTCTTCAGCGTGCTCTGGTTTCATTAATACACCAGCCTGAAACCATTGATGACCCCTATGTCTTACGTTTGATGTTTTTGTTTATTTTCGCAGTGTTATTTGTTTTCAGTTGATAGTTAGATTGTAGTTAGTTTTGTTTGATTTAACCTTTTGCTCCACAACTGTTCTGCCCTGCCAGACCCAACAGGGTATGCAAGAGCTCTCTATTTTCTCACCTGGTGACCATTTGAACGCGAACAGTCTGTTCGGTCTGTCAGGACCCTTGTCCCCTCGAAGTGTCAGACTCAATTTGTTCGGGGTCCTCCTCCCTCTGCCTTACCTCTTGCACTAAGTTCTTCTCCTCCTCTACTGTCACCACATTTTTTTCATACTCTAGTGTGTGGATTTCATCCACATCCACCACTTAAAGTGCCACTTTCTCCCTTGCATCTATCGCATGAGAAGTGCTTCTCATGTTCCTATCAGCCTGACCTGGCTCTCCAACTAGGGGTGGTGACATTACGACGGGGTCTATGCTTGAATTCTGTGAACTCGACGAATGCTCAATCAAATTTTGTCTCTATCGCTCTTCCACTTATCTTCATGTTATTCTCCTTAGAAATTGACATAATGACTTGATTTCCCCCCGTTTTTCTGACTTTATAGTGGGATGACAGAGTGAGAATTGTTTTTCACTGACAATTGTCCCTTTTTCACTTTTGGTAGCATGTCCTATGCATGGTACCGTTGTACATGATAACTAATGTCCTTTGCATCTTTTTTTCAGGATTTCCCCTTTCTGTCACACTAGGGTATTTACCTATGTGTATAGATTTTCATAGTTTCAATCGCTGCAGCCAGTTGGTGCCTAAATTCTATAGTCGTCATTCTCTGAATTGTCGCACTTTTCGATCATTTGTCCTTTTTCTGGCGCACTGGGAGTTTTGAGCGCGTAGAGTCCTTGGATTCTATACCCTTTACTTCTGGCACAATATTCATATTTCTTTGTGCTTACTCAATGACTTGTGCGTGCATAATATTTTTCCTTTTCGTTGCCCTGATTTTCTCTCCTACACGCGCAGATTTCTACACGAATGTTTTTTTTTACTTCGCTATAACTATAAAGTTGCAGGTGGTCGAATGTCCTTGTACAAATTTAGTTGACTCCTATTGATCATGCCCTTCAATTATGTCCCTTCCAAATCCTTCAACTGTACAACCCCTCTGTCTATGACAGTATTGACCTCATATGGTCCCAACCAATGCATTCTGAACTTTCCTAGATGTTGAAAAAACTTGTTGTCATACAATAGGACTAGGTCTCCTTCCTTGAAAATTTTTCTCTTGATATGTCGGTCATGCCAAAATGTTTCCCTTGATTTATGTACTTCTTGGTGGAAGCCTGCTAGAATCCTATCTTCTTCCATGCTCATCAGATGACTTAACCTTTCTTGTACTGCATCTCATTCTGTCATGTATGTAATTGTTGCGACACACAGACTTGGTAGCAATAATTCTAATGCCACCACTCCTTCTTGTCCATACACCAATCTAAATGGTATCTTCATTGTCAGCTTTTTACAGGTAGTTCTATATTCCCATAATACTACTGGTATCTTTGAATCCCAGTCATCCTTGTTGACATTGCAAATCTTGGTTGGGGCATTCTCTAGAATCTTGTTGAAAGATTCCACTATTCCATTTGCCTAAGGATGGTATGGCGTAATTTTATGATGGAAGACCTCAAATTATTCAATCAAATCTCTGATAGTGTTTTTGATAAAGTGAGTTCCTCGGTCACTCATCAAGATCTTAAACATCCAAATCTGGTGAGCACATGTTCAAATAGGAAGTGTGCTTCTATCTCCGCACTGCAATATTTAACTGGTGCTACCTCTGCCCATATTGAGAGGTATTCCATCATAGTGATGATGTATCGTGTGCCTAATCTTCTTGCGGGTTGATGAATTGGCCCCACAAAAATGATAGCCCATTTTTAAACCACTTGTAGTGTCACTTGTGGATATAAGGGCATCTTATCTCATCTGTTTGGTTTTCCAACCCTCTGAAAAACATCGCATCATTGAAAATATTCCTTTTCATATCGATGAACATTTGGCCACCATAATCCTATGCACAATAACTTATGCACGGTTGATTTACCTACATAGTGTCCTCCCACTATTCCTTCATGGGCTTCTACCAATATCCTATGCCTTTTGTGTTCTAGCGCACACCTTCTTAAGATATTTTATGCCCCCATTTTATATAATTTCCCCACGATCAACTGGTAGTTGGTTGCTTAGACCACTAGATTATTCCTTTGCACGGTGTTAAATTCCCATGGTGCAGTCCCTGTACTTAAATACTCAATAATTTCAGCAAAATAATAATCCATGACCTAAACTGAAAACAACTGTGCGTCAGAGAAGGTATCCTCAAAATTTGTAGGCTCCTCAACATTGGTGACCCTTGATAAGTGATCAAGTCTTGTGTTCAACTTCCATGGTTTCACTATGACTTCAAAGTCAAATTCTTGAAACATGAGTAATCATCAATAGATTCTCCCCCCCAAAACTGACTTGTTGACAAGGTACTTAAGGGTTGAATGATCTATGAACATCTTAAAATGTTTTCCAAGTAGGTAATTTCTGAACTTTTTGTTGGATTACTGAGAGGGGGGGTGAATCAGTAATAACATAGTTATAATCCTTTTTCTCCAAATAATCCAAGTGTTATATCAATTTTGAATTATTATCCAATAATGAGAAATAAGAAATGAACAATCACACACATACATAGTACACCCGTGTTTTACGTGGAAACCCAAATCGAGAGAAAACCACATAATGATTTATATTATATGTCTTGAAGAATTACATTCATTGGAAGCACCAACTTCCTTTGTTTTCCAACTGCAACTGGAAGGAGGCTCCAACCCCCTATTTTCTCAATATACAAATTGAGGGAAGCTCCAACTCCCTACTTCTCTAGCTACAACCACAAGGAGGATACAACCCCCTATGTTCTTTGGCTACAACTAGAAGGTGGCTACAACCACCCGTCCTTGCCCCGTCCAACCACCCTGAAGTAGAAGTAGAATGATGGAACCATTTTCACACTATTACTGTGATATATACTGCTGTAAACATGTACCAATAAACCCAAACCATGCATCAACATGTACCTTAACCTGTAATCAACTTATACCATAAACAAGTGCATCAACCATGCACCAACCTGTACCAAACAATATGTAATCAACTTGTACCATAAAAAAGTGCAACCAAGCATGTACCAATCATGTGTCAAGTACTCATCAACTATGACTCATTAATATGTACCATCATCATCAACTATACACCTCGTGTATGTGCCAAATCATCAACTACTTGTCTCAAGCATGTACCCAACTTGTACCCAACTTGTACCTCAACCAAAATCCCTCATCAATTTAATCATCCAAATATGATTTTTAACTCTGTAATAGACCTGGTGTATATTATCACATACCTGCAAACCTTCCTTAACTTTAACAACAAGAGACTATCATTTTCATCAAACGTTTCTTTAGTCTCACAAAACTAGTTTTGGATTAGTCAACAACCCTTAATTGAAATAATCATAAATTTTTACCTGTAATGAATAAATATCTGAAACTGATACACAATGTTCTTCAGTGTGTTTAATGCAATTCCTCCAGTTTTCACTACTTGGAACCTCTCAGAAAATGAGTTATGGAAAAAATGGCACACCTTGGTGAATTTTGGCTTATTCTAGAGAGCGACCTTGTAGAGCGTGCCCCACACGGAATATTTGTTGAATTGATATGAAACTATTAAAACACATACTCAAAATGTACTCTAACCAACACATTTATTCTTACTAAATTTGGATCTGTTATGAAGAAGTTATGACGTTTTTACCTGAAACACCTGTTTTTGACTAGTTTTAGTACTAGCCACAAACCCTATTTTCTACGGAGATTAAATCCAAAAATACAACGACCCACAAGATGATTTTTTTAACACAGATAATTGGACATGTTTCCTCAATGGAATAGTAATTTCATGGTCTAAATCATTCTATAAAAAATGTATTGTGAAAATGGTGAGATGACCTGAAAAAAACATACCTTAGAAAGCATCATCAAAAGAATTTATCCTTCCTTGAATTTCAGCCTTCTTTTCTTCACTTTCCTCATAAATTTGGCTTAGATATCCTTTGGTTACATCATACACCTATAGGTATTCAATATTCTCAAGTGTGTCTTAAATGAGAGAGCCTTGCCTCTTATTTATACTCTCCAAGTAGCTTCCTTAAAAACATCTTCTAGGTCACTTTGCCCACTTTCCTTATTTTAGGGTTAACCCACTTATAATTTATCCATTAAATTTATTATTGAATTAATTTATTTTGTATCCAATTTGAATTATAGTACACTCATCACTTCACTTTATTATTTACCTTTTAAAATATCTTGAACCCCTTTGACTACTTTGACCTTTTTGGGGCTTCTAGATGACATATGAGGGTCCTCCAACTTCGTAAGGCCATAACTCTCAAACCATGAGGAGTTATGTGATGTTCCACATACCACTAGAAACATAATGACATTTAATATCCATATAGACTAGTATTACCTAAAAATATATCAAAAATCATACCATTATCCATCAAACAAACTTAGGTTCATTACGCAAACCTGGGTTCTCCAACTTCTCATGGCCATAACTCTCTAACCGTGAGGAGTTATGTGAAGTTCCACATACCACTGAAAATGGAATGAAAAACAATATCCATATAGGATAGTTTCAATGAAAAATTCAATGGCCTTCACTTCATTATTCCACAAATAAGCTTGAGTTCTCTAACCATACTTCTCAGATAACTCAATTCACAAGGTGTCTTCTCGTGAGGGATTTCACCATAAGGGGACCACTTTGGAGTTCATCCATTTCTACTTATTATCAACCATGACAAGAAAATAATGAGTCATCTTTACATCAAACAATCTTGGGTCCATTAACCAACGTTTGTGCTATGGGGATTTCTTCAAGGGTTGACATCAATGACAACCAACCTTAATCAACAATCTCCCCCTTTCACATTGATGGAAACACTCTAATGCAATACTGAAATTATATCACTCATGCTCCCCCTGGAACCATGCATCTGTCCTCTACATCTGATAAATCTCTCCCCCTTTGTCAATAATGACAAAGTTATCTTTCCATCTAGGGTTTCTCCCCCTGACTGAAATGTCCTCTTATGGTGCTTCCTCGTGTAAATATAAGACATATAAGATAAGCATTCAAAAATCATTCATTTTGGAGTAGAAATAACTCCATGTCTCTGGCAAAGATATTCAAAGGATTCACGTGAAAGTGGTTCTGTGAATATGTCTGCCACTTGTTATTTTGTTCCCACATACTCAACTCTGATGTTCTTTTCTACAACCTTCTCCCGTATAAAGTGATACTTTATTGGAATGTGATTCATCTTGAAGTGCATCACCAGGTTCTTCGAGATACTGATGGCACTTGTATTATCAAAATAGATTGGAATGGGCTCATCATACTCAACCTGTATATCTGTCAGAGTTTTTTTCATCCAAAGAACCTGTGTACAACATGATGTTGTTGCAATATACTCTGCCTCGACTGTATATAAAGATACTAATGATTATTTATTTCTTATACATGATCCTAAACACTCACCCAAGTATAACGTTTCTCCACCGGTGCTTCATCGGTCATCAATACAACCTGCCCAATCTGCATCTGTGTAGGCAATAAGTGATAGATCCTTTCCTTTTGGATACCATAATCCAAACTCTTATGTTCCTTTGAGATATCTGAAAATCCTATTCATTGCTAACACATGCGACTCCTTTGGTGCTTCTTGAAATCGTGCCACCTGTCCAATTGTCTACATTACATCTGGTCTAGATGCTATCACATATAGTAGGCTGCCAATCATTGGCCTATATTACCTCTGATCTGTAGACTTTGAATCATCATCTTTTCTCAACTTGCAACTGGTTTGCATGGGAGTGATATCTAGTTTGCAATCTTCCATTCCGAACCTATTTATCATTTCTATGATATACTTGGTTTGAGAAATAAATATTCCTTGGTTGCTTTAACGTATCTAAAGTCCCAAAAAAAAGGATAGTTCTCCAAGTAATGACATTTCAAATTCATTCTGCATATCTTTTGCAAATTTCTGGCTTAACCTGTCATCATCACTACCAAAAATAATATCATCAACATAAACTTCAATTAATAAAATATTACCTTCACTTACCTTTATGTAGAGGTTGTTGTCTACACTTCCTTTTCTGAACCCTGCCTGTTGCAGATACTTATCCAGTCTAGAGTACCATGCTCTAGGAGACTATTTTAGACCATACAAGGCCTTCTTTAATTTACACACATAATCTGTGTTCTCTGACAACTGAAATCCTTGTGGTTGTTCAATGTAGACTTCTTATTCAAGTTCCGCATTCAAAAAAAGATGATTTTACGTCCATCTAATATACTTTAACATTTTTGGAGCATGCATAGTCTAAACAAACCAGATTGCTTCCATTCTGGCAACTGGGACAAATGTCTCTTCAAAGTCGATTCCTTCAATCTGTGCATATCCTTTACATACCAATCTAGCTTTGTTCCTTGTAACTTGTCCATCTTCATTTAATTTATTCCTAAAAACCCATTTTGTGCCGATCACATTCTTATTCTTTGGTCTTGGAACCAATTCCCAGGTGTCATTTTTCTCTATTTGATCCAATTCTTCATTCATGGCCTTATTCCAAAATTCATCCTTGTTGGCTTCTTCAAAATAGTTTAGTTCAATTGCAGATAAGAGTGCTAGGTGTGTTTGTTCTGGTGACCAGTTTTTTCTTCTAGGCTCAACTCCTGCATCTTTGTTTCCAATAATCTGATCTGAAGGATGATTCTTCTGTACTCGTTTTCTAGGTGTCTTTGGAGATACTTGCTGAGCTTTCCTTTTTTGTTTCTATCATATTCTCTTCATCTTCTTCTTCTACTTCATATTTTGTTTCTTCTTCTTTGAAAAGTTGTTCCATTGATTTGTTTTCTTCTTCCTTTGATTCTGGTTTGCTTGTTTCATCAATTGTTACGTTGATGCTTTACACAACTTTTTTCAATCTTAGATTGTAACACTTGTATGCTTTCCTTGTACTTGAGTAACCAATAAGTAATCCTTTGTCCACAAGATATTCAAACTTTCCCATTTTGCCATCTTCTCTTTTGATGTATAATTTGCTTCCAAAAACTCTGAAGTGCTTCACATTTGTTGCTCTTCCTTTCCATATCTCGTAGGGAGTTTTATTAGTGTTGTTTCTGAGAATTACTTTGTTTTGAATGTGAACTATTGTATACACTGCCTATGTCCAAAATATATTTGTCAATTTGGAATCCATTCGCATTGTTAGAGCCATTTTCTATATTGTCTTGTTCTTTCTTTCAACAACTCCATTTTGTTGAGGTGTCCTAGCAATGTAGAATTGCCTTTTTATTCCATGACTACTGCAGTAGTCCATAAATTCCTTTGAAGTGAACTCTCCTCCATTATTAGATCTCAAGCATTTGATTCTTCAATCCATCTCATTTTCAAACATTTCCTTGTAGATATTGAAGTTTTCAAAATCTTCTGACTTGTTCTTGAGAAAGCAAACTGCAGTCATTCTTGTATAATCATCAACTAATAACATAAAGTATATTTCACCTTTTAAGCCCTTTTTTGTAGTTGGTCCAACTAGATCAATATGCACAATTTCTAGTGGTCTTGTTGTTGAATATTCCTTTGATTTGAACCTAGTATTTGTTTTATTTCCTTGTTGACAATGCTTGCATAAAGTGTTGGTTGGTTTCGTGATCTGGGGCATTTCTTTGACTGCTTATCTTTTGTTGAATTTAACAAGGTTATCAAAATGTTTGTGACCCATTCTTCTATGCCATAGCCAACTTTCATCTTTCTTTCCTAGACAACACTTTTCATTTCCAATTTCACTTAACACATATATGTTGTTTGAAGTTCTTGCAGCTGTACCGACCAATTTCCCTAAACATTCTCTTCTTATATCACACTTTTGTGAATCGAAAGTAACTTTATGACCTTGGTAACATATTTGACTCACACTTAGAAGATTATGTTTCATATCTTCTATCAGTAGAACATTTTGTGCCTTTTATTCTTGTTCCCAATTCGGACTATGCCTTCTCCAATGATTTTGGATGAATTATCATTTCTGAAGGAGATTGATCCATTTCTTTCCTTTCACAATGTAAAAAATTTGTCTCTATCACCTGTCATGTGTTTTGAACACCCACTGTCAACATACCAACCATGTTTCTTCTACTTAGCTTGTAGAGAAACTGTGCAATCTTCATTGACATACTGATCTTGATTTCTTATCCATGTCATTTTCTAGGGTTCTTGTCTGTGACTATTGTTATTATGTTGAGTTTCTTTAGGAGGGACTGGCATTCTGCAATTTTTGGCCACATGTCCAAAATTGTTACATTTGTAACATTCCACTTCAATTCTCAAAGATTCAAACCTATTGTAACTTCTTCTTTGTGCTTCACTAGGTATTCTTGAGTAACCCCTTTGTGTATGACTCTCAAAGTTGTTATTGTTTCTGTTGTTAGCTCTACAATTCACAACTTTATGTCCAAAATTATTACATGCATAACATAAACCAAAAAAAATATAGTTTGATAGCTGGGAGTTGAATATCTTCTGAAATAATGTGCTCTTATGAATCCTTCTTCTTCTTGATGACTATATGTTTGTTGTTGATTATGAAATATGAATCTTCTCGGTGGAGGAGTGTCCTTGTACATCTTCCTATCCCCTTTGACTGTTTTTGCATAGATTTTTGGATTTGTTTCTTGCTCTGTTGTTTTGGAGCTTGATCCCTTTTCTGTCTGATTGTATCCAAGTCCAGACTTGTAAAGATGATATTTTTGACTGCTGATATTGTCATCCATAACTTTTGAGCTATTCTGTATATTTTTCTTTTGAATATCCTTTCTTAGTGTGATAATATGTGCTTCCAAGTTTCCAATGATCTTGTCCTTTTCTTCTGGTTGTTCTTTGAGTGCTTCTTCAATTATTTTATATTCTTCTATTTGAACCTTCAATCTTGTGATCATTTTTTCTAGTTCTCATGTGTCCTTTTTCTTGACTAGTTCTGCTTGTAGTTTCTTGTTTTTATTCTTTTCTCTTCTAATAACTTCTATAGCACACATTACTTCTTCTTGATAGTCAACTTCTACCTCTTCAATTTTGTATTTGACTTCTTCATATCCTTCTTCGGCTTCTTCATATTCTTCTTCAGAGTCTTCTTTGTCAGAATCTTTTACTACCATGAATAGAACTCTTCCTCTCTCACTGCCACTAATTTCATCTTCATTAGATGGTGAGATGTCTTCTATGATGCATAAGATTTTCTTGAAATATTTCTTTGTAGTTATTTTGCCTTTATATGTGTGTTTGCATTTTGAGTAACTTTCATCATTTCTCTTTTTCTTATGAGGAAATTTGTTAGAAAAATGACCAATACCATCACAATTAAAACAAATTAAAGGAAGCTTACCTCTATACCTACCATTGGTTCACTTGTTCAGTATTTTGATGAAGTTGGCCACTTCTTCATCATCTTTCGAGATGTTGTTGCTACTATATTCTTCTTGTTCCTTTTTCTTTTGTTTTGATCTTTTGGATGCTTTGAAGGCTGCTTCTTTTACATAGAGATTTTCCTATTCATTTCTCATTTCATATGTTGTGAAGATTACATGCAGTTCATCCATGCTTATTGAGTTCAGATCCGATCTTTTTTCTAGTGTTGATATCTTAGGGTTGAATCTCATAGGAAGAGATCTTAGTACCTTTTGAACAATTACAGATTCTTCGATTTCTTCTCCCAATCCTATGATTTCATTCACTGTTTCGTCAAATCTTAAGAAGTAGGATGAAATATTCTCATCTTCCTTCATTTTTAATTGTTCGAACTAACCTCTGTAAGTTTGAAGTTTTGTTTCTTTGACTTTTGTATCTCCTTCATAAATATTTCGAAGCTTGTCCCAAATCTCTTTGGCAGATTTACAATGTGCAACTTTGGTGAATACTGCTTCACTGAGACCATTCAAAAGTGCGTTTTTAGCTTTGGAATTATTCTCACCAAGTTTCACTGCTTTGTCATTTGTTGGTGGAATTGTTGGTACTGTGTATCCATCTACAATTGATTGCCAAATTTCAAACCCCTTGTGCTTGTATATATGTCTTCATCCTTATGCTCCAAAAAACATACTTCTGTCCATCAAAGTGTGGTATTCCATTTTTATGAGTTGGTACTCTCCATGATCTACCTTTTAGTGGTTAAACTGATTTTTGAAGGAACCTACTCTAATACCAATTGTTGGATTATTGAGAGGTGGGGTGAATCAATAATAGCATAATTATAATCCTTTTTCTCCAAATAATCCAAGTGTTATATCAATGTAGAATTACTATCCAATAATGAGCAATAAGAAATGAACAATCACACACATACACAGTACACCAGTGTTTTATGTGGAAACCCAAATCGGGAGAAAACCACATAATTCTTTATCTTATATGTCTTGAAGAATTACATTCATTAGAAGCAACGACTTCCTTTGTTTTCCAACTGCAACTGGAAGGAGGCTCCAACCCCCTAGTTTCTCAGGCTACAACTTGAGGGAAGCTCTAACTCCCTAATTCTCTGGATACAACCAGAAGAACGATACAACCCCCTATGTTCTCTGGCTACAATCGAAAGGTGTCTACAACCACTCGTCCTTGCCTCATCCAACTGTCCTGAAGTAGAAGTAGAATTATGGAACCCCTGTCACACTAGCACTGTGAGATATACCATTGTAAACTTGTACCAATAAACCTGAAAAATGCCTCAACCATGCATCAACCTGTACCTCAACCTGTAATCAACTTGTACCATAAACAAGTGTATCAACCATGCACCAACCTATACCAAACAATTTGAAATCAATATGTACCATAAACAAGTGCAACCAACCATGTGCCAAGTATGTACAAATTACGTGTCAAGTACTCATCAACTATGAATCATCAATATGTACCAACATCATCAACTATACACCTCATGTATGTGCCAACTCATCAACTACTTGTCTGAAGCATGTACCCAACTTGTACCTCAACCAAAATCCCTCATCAATTTCATTGTCCAAATATGATTTGTAACTTTTTAATAGACCTGGTGTATATGATCACATACTTGCAAACCTTACTTAACTTTAACAACAAGAGACTAGCATTTTCATCAAACGTTTCTTTAGTCTCACAAGACTAGTTTTGGATTAGTCAACAACCCTAAATTGAATTAATGTAATGATCCCAAGCCATTATGCAAGGATCATCACTGTTTTGGTGTCTTTTTAAAACTTTTTCTGAGTGAGGAATTTCATCAAACACTTTGTTGATCTACCTTTTAGATGTGTTTATATGTGTGTATGCCACAAATAACATAAAGAGATAACCATGGAACATACCTCAACCATATGCAATAAGATAGACAAGCCAAAACATCTCAATTCTTCTTTATTCATAAAATAGAGAAACCTGCAACAATGAAGATGTCGATCTGGAATGCTCAACAGATGGACAAGAAGATAGACAATAGATAAGAGCTACTACAAAATTCTCCCGCTAATACAAAATATGCCTCCAAAGGCTGAATGAGAAATGAAGATCAATACAAGCAGATCTGAATGCCAAACTCTCCAGCTGAAGAATGCCATGCTCCAATAAAAGGCTGAAACCCTCAATAACTCGGCCCTGCTGCCAAAAGTGTCCAATCACCCTAATAAATATGCCAACTGATAGATCGAGTGATGGTAAGAACAACCCAGGTGACTGAATCTCCAAGATCCCTCTCAATCTCTGTAGATCTG
>ML781474.1:750585-773451 GCA_009831015.1 Picea engelmannii | reverse complement strand
ACCCAGGTGACTGAATCTCCAAGATCCCTCTCAATCTCTGTAGATCTGAAATCCCCCACTGAATGGTGCACCCCACTAGATGACTGAAACCCTAGATAATTTGGCCCTGCTGCCAAAAGTGTCCAATCACCCTAATAAATATGTCAACTGATAGATTGGGTGATGGCATGAACAACCCAGGTGACCGAATCTCCAAGATCCCTCTCAATCTTTGTAGATCTAAAATCCCCCACTGAATGGTGTGCCCCACTGGATGACTGAAACCCTAGATAATTCGGCCCTACTAAAGGAGGCCTCCAAATGCTCTAAAAATCTCCATAAATATAGATCGAGACACTACAAGTCACTAGGTAAAGTATCAGGGTCAGATCTGAAGTGTAACCCCTCCAAACGGATTAGATCTGGATCTCAAAAACGCCCTCCTTCTCTTCAATTCACCCCACTGCTCAAGAAATAATCTGAGCCATAAAAATGTCTCAGAAAACACTAGATCTGATGTCCAAGGCCCTGCAATGAAAACCCAAGTGATAGAATCCTCAACGTCCCTACCAATATCCTACAATGAATCTCTCTCCAAAGATGGTGCGCCCCTCTTGCTAGAATCCCTCAACTGGTGCGCCCTCTCTCTATCTGCACATGAAACTGATGTAGAATCCTCCTGCAACTAAGTAGATCTGGAACTAGAATGGTGTGGGAGATTATTTCATCTCTGATACCAAGCTTGGGACAAGATAGGTGGAATCTTTCACCACCGAATCATCCTTTGGGGTTTGTTATGTCAAAACCCTCAAAACCCCCAATATTGGGCTCACTAGCTAGAAGCTAGAAATCAAAATAAGATCATACATGAATGAATGAGAAGAGGCCCTTGCCTTTCCTTTATNCACTTTAATTAATTAATTAACCTTTTTACCTTTGAAAAGCTCCTTATCTCTCCTTGTGGCTTCCCTGGCCACTGAAAGTCACTTCTAGCCATCCCATCTTGTAGTGTTTCTCCTCCCCATTCCAATGAGCTATTACACTGAGAGGTTCCTCCAAGTAATGTGCCCAAAATGACCTCTTCAGTGAATTCCATTGACTTATAGCTCAAAATAGTCAAAATCATGGAAATCGTCGCAATGCAACGAAACCAAAGCCAACCTGTGTGGAATGGCTCATAATGATGGAATATGATCATCAATTCAAGTTGGACCCCACAATGCCTCTCAAATACCCTACCCCTGTACTTTCTCTAGCACCCATCTGGCTATTCTGGTCATCATAAGTCTTTGCCCTGTGATGATGTCCCAAAGTGGGGACATTACAAATAATCATAATTTTGTACCTATAATGAATAAATATATGAAACTGATACAAAATGTTTTTCAGTGTGTTTTATGAAATTCATCCAGGTTTCACTACTTGGAACCTCTCGGAAAAGGAGTTATGGAAAAAATGGCACACCTTGCTTAATTCTGCCTTATTCTAGAGAGCGTACCCCGTACAAAATATTTGTTGAATTGATATGAAACTCTTACACTGCATACTACAAACCGTACTATAACCAAAAATGTTTTTCTTACTGAATTTGTATTTTGTATGAAGAAGTTATGATGTTTTTACCCGAAACACTTGTTTTTGACTAGTTTCCGGACTAGCCACAAATGCTATTTTCCACAGAGTGTAAATCCAAAAATACAACGACCCACAAGATTAATTTTTCACCACAAATACTTGGATATGTTTCCTAGATTTCATAGAAATTTCACAGTCTGAATCATTCCAGAAAAAAAATTATTGTGAAAATGGTGAGATGACCTGAAAAAAGCATACCTTATAAAGCATCATCAAAAGAATTTATCCTTCCTTGAATTCCAGTCTTCTTTTCTTCACTTTCCTCATAAATTTGGCTTATATATCCTTTCTTTACCTCAGACACCTATAGGTATTCAATATTCTCAAGTGTGTCTTAAATGATAGATGCTTTCCTTTTATTTATACTCTCCAAGTAGCTTCCTTAAAAAAATCTTCTAGGTCACTTTGCCCACTTTCCTTATTTTAGGGTTAACCCAATTCTAATTTCTCCATTAAATTTATTATTAAACTTATTTATTTTGTATTCACTTTTAATTCTAGTACACTCATCACTTCACTTTATTATTTACCTTTTAAAATCTCTTAAACCACTTTGACCACTTTGACCTTTTGGGGCTTCTAGATGACATATGAGGGTCCTCCAACTTCGTAAGGCCATAACTATCAAATCGTGAGGAGTTATGTGATGTTCTACATACCTCCAAAAATGGAATGACATGTACTATCCATATAGAATAGTATTACCTGAAAATATATCAAAATGCATACCATTATCCATCAAACAAACTTGGGTCCATTACCCAAACCTGGGTTCTCCAACTTCTCATGGCCATAACTCTCTAACCGTGAGGAGTAATGTGACATTCCACATACCACCAGAAATGGAATGAAAAGCACTATCCATATAGGATAGTTTCACTAAAAAATTCACTGTCATTTATCTCATTATTTCACAAATAATCATAGGTTCTCTAACTATACTTCTCAGATAACTCAATCCACAAAGCGTCTTCCCATGAGGGATATCACCATAAGGGGACCACTTTGGAGTTGATACATTTATACTTATTATCAACCATGACAAGACAATAATGAGTCATCTTTACATCAAATAATATTGGGTCCATTACCCAACCTTTGTGCTATGGGGCTTTCTTCAAGGGTGGACATCAATGACAACCAACCTTAATCAACACTTTTGAAGTGCATATACCATTTCCATACCATCTCACTCTGTGGTGCTGTAGTTCTACTCAGAGTTTGATATATTTCTGCTTGCAAATGCTATGGGATGGTCTATATCTGTTGCTCCTAGGGCTATGGCTGATGCATCTACATCCACATGGAATGTATTTTCCCAATCTAAAAAGACTAAGATGGGTGATGTGACCATCTTCTCCTTCAAGGCGTCCAATCCTTGCTAACAGGTCTCATTTCACTAGAATTTAATATCCTTCTTTAGTAATTTCTCCATCAACGCAGTGATCTATGCATACCCCTTGATAAATTTTCTGTAATATCTTGTATGTCCTAATGTGGCCCTCATCTGGCGCACTGATTTTGGTGGTGGTAAGTTCACAATTACTATAATCTTTGCAGGATCCACGATCAAACCTTGTCTGCATACTATCTGACCCAATAAAATACCGAAGGGTCCAAATATACATTTCTTAATGTTCAAGGATATTTAGAATTTCCTACATATTTCTAATATCATTATCAACACCTCTACATGATCCTTCAATAGGTTGTACATTGTCCAATCATCCAAATATACTTCTAGAAACTGATGGATGAATTATTTGAAGGCAACAATGACTACTCTGGAGAAAATTATTGGTGCATTTTTCAGTCCAAAAGGAATGACTGTATACTGCTAGGATCCCCATTCTGTTGCAAAGGTAGTTTTGTGTCGATCTTCTAGTGTTATCTTGATTTAGTGGTATCCTGAGAATGCATCAGTGAATGAGTATGCTTCCTAGCCTCCCACATTTTCCAGGACTTTATCTGTAAAGGGTGTAGGGAAGGGGTCATGTAGGCAAGCATCATTGAACTTTCTCAGATATACATAGTTTCTTATGCTTCATTCCTTTTTCTCCTAAACTACCATGGGGCTTATCCATTCTAATTATTCTATTGGTTCTATGATTCCTTCTTCCAACATTATGTCAATTTTTTCTCTTACCTTCTTCTTGTAGATGGGGTTCAATATCTAAGGCCTCTATCTGATAGGTCTTGCCTCTGGTTTGAGAGGGATCTTCATCTCTCCAAGTTCTCTTGTGATACCCTTCATTTCTGTAAAGGTTATTGGGAATAGGTCACTGTACTCGCACAATAATTATGTTATCTTGTCCACTGTTTTCTCCTCCTAGTAGTCTCCAATGATGGCCATATTGGGATTCTCAACCATCCCAATGTTGAATTTATTCACCTTGATTGGTGCAACAATTAATTCTGATTCTAGAGGTGGACCTTCCACTTCTCTTTCTCCTTCAACTCCTTCGATTTGAATATCACAAGGATCTTCTTCCTATGGTACTTCTTCCTGCACATGGTACCATGACAGTAGTTCTTTCACAATCTATATGTTATGTTGTTGTTCTTCTTCTATTTGTTTGACTTTTGGTTCCTTAATGAATATCAACCCTCTTATTTTCTTAAGTGCTGCATCTATGTTGGGGTTGTCATGTTCAAATGAGAAAGTGACTATAAAGTTTTGTTGTAGTACTATCGAGCTCGTAGTTCCTCTGTGCAGTTCCTGGTCTATATACTAGTTTGATGGGATGCCCTCTAATGTGTGTACTAAAATATGAGTCCATTCTTCCCGGGGTTTCATTTTCCACAACACTCTACACTTATCCAAGTGTTCCAATGGTTCCTCCTATCCATCATATTTTTTTCGTTGGTTGCTTCTTTGTTTTGGGCCAAACCTGATGCGTAGTAACCGCTTACATTCGTACTAGTCCTTGATTGTTTCTTTGTGTGTGCCCCACCATATTACAGGTGTATCCTTAAGTACGATGTCGATAGATAACAATCTCTGACTCTTTGATACTCCATCTTCATATCTCGTTAGGAATTCTTCCAAGTTGTTGATTGCATGGAAAATTGGAAGTTCTCTAACTTCTGTCCCAACCCATATTACTACACAGTATATTCAGGTTCATCATATGGTTGATACCTCATATATGCATTGCTGCCAATTCTCTAGACCCATGTCTGAGTCAGAAGCACATGATGTGATACTTCTCTAGCTAAGTACACCATCGACAATTGGATTAATGTAATAATTGATGCGTGCGATGGTCTAGTACAACTAGTTAATTTATTTTAGATCTAGACATGTTGGTTCCGCAAACCTTTTGGATTTTGATGGATCTAAAGGTGCGATACGCCTGTATTCACCTGAATAAAATTTCATCTTCTTGGTCTTCAGGTTGATTATCTCCTAATTTTCAAATTCCCAATCCAATACGAGTAATACTGGATATGATGTTGTGTCATCCACAATTTCGATCACTTCGAAGTCTTCCTTAGTGTGCATGACATCCAGATCTATTGTCACTCCTTTCATCCTCCCTATTGGTATAACTTTGTGTTGGTTTTATAACTTTAGTTGGACTGGTGAGTAGCCTAAGGTAGGTTCTCCCATGCATTTCCATGTCTTTTTGGGGAATATGTTCACTTCAGATCCCAGATCCAATATCACATTGCCCATGTTAAAATATATGATGTTGGAATTCAATCTAAACTCTCAGTTGGTTCTCCTTATAGCATGGAGGTGATTGACTATCCTCAATTCTAACTTTCCCTCAGATTTTGTGGTACATCTGTCTAACAACTTCTGTAATACTATAATAGATAATGGATCCTTCAATACTTGAATACAAGATTGCAGGAAAGTTTTAATACAACTTACTTGGTTTTCTGGGTGGACTTCACTGGTATGGTCCAATGATGACAACATTTCATACGTGGGGATGTCTTGGGTATGTTGTGAAGTAGATGTAGATGCAACATTCGTCTTGAGAAATTATTGTTTGGCCTCCTTAAAGGTCTGTTTCTCCTCTTCTGCAGCAAATCTCTTGGGTGGCTCGGTATTTTTCTTAATCCACTAGTGTTGTAATGGTTCATGTTTAGCTACATCATCTCATGTTTTAGCACATCCATGCGTCACTATGTTAATGTTCCTACCATCTTCTCTAGCTTATGTAGAGATCCATTGTACGTTTTGATTTTTCTGATTTCATTTCTCCTATATCTTCCCCAACAATGTTGTGCAATATTTTGTATCATGATCTGTTGTGAAATAATACATACATGTCGTAGGTGGTAGAGGGAATTATCTTGCATAGTTCTCTGAATATTAGCGGTTATGGCACACTACTAGACCTCTTCTGTGTCTAAATCCTCCTTTGCCTCGTCCTCCCCCTCTATACCTGATGCGATCATTGTGCGGTGTATTGTATTGAGATACCTCATTAGACTTCGCAGGGTTATACTGGGGATGCGCAGTGTTATACTACTGTGACACAATATTATACTGTGGTGGTGCCTGATTAAATGGAGGTGCATCTTTCCCTCTCATCGCTTCGGCTTGCACCCTATATGTGTTTGATTTCCTTTCCCTCATCATATCCATGGTTCTATAGTCTTTTTCATCGTGACCTACTGACTTGGAAAAAGTGCAGTATGCATTCTTTGGTACTGTCTAGTATTTCTACATCATAGGAAAATGATATGGATCATGCTCATGCATCTTGCAAATTTCACACCAGGTTCCTCCTATTGGAAATGGATTTGGCATACCTATTTCCATATATTGTGCAAATGTTGGACATTCATTCTTATGCTTCCATTCTATCTTACATGTGGTACACCAAACAACTTCATGCTTGTCTTTGCCCTTATTCTGATTGAGATGAAAGGTAAGATTATTCAGATCCTCCAACTCCTCTATAACTAGATCTATCTTGTGGTACTAATTATCCTCCATTTCCAAGGCTACCTGCAAAGCCTCTGCTTGACATAGGATTTTTTGTTGTTTGAGTGGGTATTTCAGGTGTGGTAACAAAGAATTCACAAACATATGCCTATGTTGCATGTCAGTCATAACATACCTCAATTTCCCTTTTAGAATTTTAAATCGTAGGTCAATTTCCCAGACATATTCTCCTGGTTTCTTTCAAATTTCTATCATCTTATTCATGTATTGATCCTCTGAGCTCGACCTCTAGAACTCATTAATCAATAACTTCTTAATGTTTGTCAGTGTCCTTGTCGTCCCAAGTGAATTGTTTATGTCTAGAATCATGTAACAGTCTAGTGCGCGGTCTCTTAGCATGATAGCTACTTGTGCAAGTTTAGTATCTTCATCAGTGATCTATTTTTCTTCCCAGATCTTTTCACAAATAAACAATTGTTTCTTAGGGTCTTATGTTTCCTCTCCTCAAAATTTTAATGACCGAATGGTGGGATCATGCCCTTCCATCCTGAATGTTGAATTGTTGCCTCTACACGGTGTAGATGCTTGAATAATGCTCCCTGAACTAGCTCCCCCAATTGTTTTTCCATTTGTATATGTACTTCCTATTGTCTTCCTTCTCCAAAAATTTAGTTGTCGAAATGGCGGTGTTCTTTTTGGTGTGTTAGTCTCACAATGGGTTTATGGGTTCCACACTGACATTAATATGGATCTGATTTCTACCTTCTATTACCTCTCCTGGACCTCTCGTCTTCCTCTCATATGTTGCATTCAATATTTCCTCAATCTGCTCCACATTCCATAGATCCTCTACCTCCTCTTCATAACTTTCCAATCCTTCCCTCACGGCTATAACTCTCTTCTTGGTGTTCACCTTGTATTGGTAGGGTACTCCACTATGCATATTTTTAGTTGTTTCCACGATCCTCTTGATCTGGTCGTCATCCATCATGATTGGGTGCAACGCTTCCTCCTTCTTTCCTTTATCCCTTTCTCCTTCCATTTCTCCATTTTTTTTGTCAGTGCTTCCCCCCTTCCCCCATGCACACAGGGAAGTTTATCTGTATAACTCCATTGTCATTACACTTTTGTTATAGAGAAATTCCTTAATAGAAATAGACAACGATTGAATATACCTTCCTCGAGGCCTTCTTAGAAACTCTTTCTCTGTTGCGTTGTATGACTTCACAATATTTACTACAAATTCTGTTATAAATCCTACTACAATACTATTGAGCTAAAAATCTACTACATGGGTGAATTTTTTATTCACCTGCTATAACTGTGCGATCTAAAATGAGGTCCACTCTAGCTATCGGATCTGATTTGTTGCGTGGTTGTATTTTAACATCAATATCCACTCCTACAATAAGTGTGGAAAATCACATAAAAATACTTCATGCAGATCAATAAACACATACTTCTCAAGATATTTGTGTGGTGTTACTCCAGGGTTTCTTTTATCTTTTTGCGCAAACTCTATATCCTTTGTATTTATCCATCTTTCGATCTCTTCTTTTGTGGGATTCCATGGTCTCAACATCCCCTTCTAGTGACACATTCTCTCACCTTCTTGTTTTTTCGATGCAATATTATTTTGACCCGCCTTCTGCATATCTTACATTCTTTTAAGATATCTTCAACAGATCCCATCTACTCAATCCTATGTTGTTCTAATCGACAACATAACCATTTGTTGGTTTTTTATCTGAGTTATACCTTTAACATGATTGACCCAGGTTTAGGTCTACTAGGGATCCAACCAATCCTATAAAACTCTCCAGGCCCAATTGGTCCATGACTACCTTAGGCATCAGATTATGGGATGCTCCTGAATCCAACATTATGAAAAGTCATATCATGAATCTTCAAATTGACATAGAAAGGAGGGACCTCATCAACATCACTACTCTCCTATACACGTGGGCCAAACAAAATGGCAGGATGATCATATTGTATATTCTAAGTATCATAAGTTTCTTCCATCTTGAGCATCTTAATGATATGATTTCTATATTCACTAATCTTTATCAATTCATTGAATGGAACATAGATTTTAATTTTGGCCATATCACTTTCAAAGTTAAAGGAAGAATAGGTTTTTTGTACCTCTTTGATGACTGTCTCCTTTCTTGTTTCAGGTACTTTCTTTGGAGGTTCTTCCTTCTTCTTTCCTTTCTCCGCAACATCCTTTGCAACATAGTCCTTTTTAGGTTGATTCAAAGAAGGTGTATTATTTTGAGATTATTTGATAGGATTTCCATTTGGAGGATTTGCAAGCACCTTTTTGTTTCAAAGATTATATTGTTTCTAGAATTGCATGCTGGCATTATGCAACCCTTTCTGGTAATATTCCTTTTCCGCTGACAACCTTTCATCATTCTCCTGCATGAAGATTTCATTTGCATCCATGAACTGGCAATGTTCTTCTTTAGTAAAAAACACCTATGTTTCATCACCATCACAACAATGCATATTGTCTTCAAACATTTCTTTAAAATTTTCGTTTACATAATTATTTGGAAATGGAGGTCTTATTTGCTAATAACCCTAGTTCCTCTGATCTCTTTGTATGATTTTTGGAACTACTGGTCTTCTTTGATTCCTGGGTGGAACATTAACCTGCTCTCTAGTGTTAGGATTATTATCTAAATACATCCTTTCCATGAGTTTCTCCATGGTATTCATCATCATTTCAACCCTCTCTTCCGATGACTGTGAGGTTGAAGGTTGTGCCTTATATTGAACCTTGTTCATAACCCTGTCAGAATTATAATTGATCTTTATTGAAGCCATTAGGTTTAATTCAAATTCTATTGCATCACTCATCATATCATCTAGTGAAGTGTATCTTCTTTCCCTCAACAATAAAGAAAAATCACTTTCAAAGGAATCAACATATCTAAGTTGAAAAGATCTAGGACGAGGTTTTACTTTAGTAGGAATTGAGTTTTAAACTTTTATAAATATAGCTGAAAACTCTTGTACTGTTTCATTAGGTGACCTTCTCATGTTGTTGTATTGGGTTAGCAATTGAAGGGGTTTTTTCTTGTCACCCCACTTTGCAAGAAAACTTGTTTCAAAGGCTTCAAAATTTTGGATACTTGCTGCTAGGAGATCTCTGAACCATTTTCTGACTTCTCCTACAAGACTTTATGCAAACAACCTCATTTTTTCATCTTCAAAATCTACTTCTTCTAGGTATACAAAATCATTGAACCAATCTAAGTGTTTTTGGGCTGACACACTTCCTTCAACATCATACAACTTAATCCTCTGATTATATTCCCGGGGAAAGCCATGTAACTGAGAAGGCAGAACAAGAGGGGAAAACCTAGCTGCCATGGCTATAGTAAGAACTTGAAGTGGCTATTAGTTCTGAGTAGGAATCACAAGAGGTTTAGTAGAGGCATATAAAATTAAATCTTGGAACCTCTTCTCATCAAATATGATTTCGTTCAAACAAGACTCAGATTTAGTTCTGAACAGAGTTTGCTCAAATTTCAAATCAAAATCAAGGTCTTGAATTCTTATCACTCCATATTTGGGAAAGGATATATATCTGTCTAGACATAAAACTAGGCTTATTGGCCTTTATTTTCTTTTGTGTACAATATTCTCAGGGTTTGACACATGGATTACTCCTTCTGGGTCTAGATTTCTCCTGGTATGAATTCTCTTGGGAGCCAATATTTCTTACTCAAACTAATTTATACTACTGGTCTCTTTATAATGGAGTCGCCAGGGTAGATTTAGTCTGAACCAATAAGGTGTTTGATTCACTATCACCCTTAGGAATCAAATCTGAATCTTTAAGTCATTCTTTTACCAAGGAAGATTTCACTTTCAATACCCAACAATGGCACCAGAATGTTAGCACTCTATAAAAAAATTTGACTAATAAACAAATGATAGAGGTAACCTACAAACAGATTTAGAGTTGGGTACTAGCCTTCTCATCTCAGAGAGGGATCTCTCCTGTCACTTGGTCTTTAATAATGGGTTTTATTTAACAATTCAATGGCTAGGTTTTGTTGTTTTGGGGAATTTTTATAATTTTGTTGGCAAGGAAGAGGAGGTACACTTAGGGATATGGAGTCAAAATTCTGAAAAAGAATAGAAGTATTCACTGGTCAATAGAACTCTCCATAGGATAAAGGATAAATGAGGTGATAAATGTGAGTTATAAATTGTAAATTTGTAGAGTGTAGGAAGAAAAGAAAACATATAACTGCATCAGAGAATTAAATGAATAAATTCTGTATTAGTTAGGAATAACTTAACACAGTTTAAATTGCTTCAGCCGAGAGCATCACAAGATGAATTCTGGGCCTTTAACTATCCAATTTAAAAAGAGGACAGTGAAAATGGAATTAAGCATACAATAAATACATACAAAGAAAGGAGACAAAGCTCAGATCACCACCATTAGAATATTTTCATGGAAACTTCAATACTTTTACATGTGTATTCAATTCATCTTCATAAAATTACATTCAAGTTCTGAATATCTACAATCTTTCCCTTGCACTTATTCCAACACTAATACATTTGGAAATCCTAAAATTTATACAAGATGAGTCCCTTCGGTTTGAAACTGATTACAATGATTGAAATGAAACGTTTCAGTTTCTGAAACGGATTACAATGATTACAAATGACAATTTCGGTTTGAAACCGATTACAATAATTAGAAAGAAAAAATTTCATGATCCAGCTTATGATTCCTCTGATGCTTTAGTCCCATTATTTTCCACTTGTTCTTCTCTGGTCTTCCACCTGATCTTCCATCTTTAGGGACAATTGGACATCATCTACTAGACCCCGGAAAACTGCACTTTCTCTTACCCAATCATACTATCTCCTTCCATTGCAAGTCAAAAGGGATATCATAATATATCATTTATTTAATAAGGATCTTCAATTCAATGCAGGAAGCATATGACATGACTGGTAGTCAAAGTTTGACTTCTTTGAAATGATTATGAATCTCAAAGTCTGTAATCAGATGCTCAACCAGTGTAACTCCTTTCAGATTTTCCTCCAGGGTTTTAAACTTGGAGTGATCCATTCTGCACTAGTTGAGGGGACTATTGTATTCTTCTTGGTCATACAATTTTCTCTTGCCATCCCAAAATTGTGGGAGGCCTTTGATAAACAAATCTTCAAACAAATCATTGAATTCTTACACACTTTGCTCCATCTGGGTTGCCTTGGTTTGGATTGATTTCAATAGGTTATGTTTAGAAATAACCCTCCTGGTCCAAATAATCAATGTAGTTATGTCTTTAACTCCAATAGTCTGAAGTTCTGTAGTAGGAATGTAGTTAAGTATATTTATGGCATTTTTGTCCCATTCTAGTGGCTTATTTGCTAAAGTCTCATTCACAATAGTACACCTGCTTCTGGTTGTGATGGTTATGACGTCTTTATCATTGATGAAATTCAAATACGCTCTAAACTTGGCATCTTAAGCAACTATAGAGTCCTATATGATATGATTTCCCCCTACAATCGGACTTTGCCTCTTAATCTCATTTTCAACTTATCTATCCTTTTCTGCAGGACTTCATTATCCTTTTGAAATTGAGCCATTATTTCATCCTTTTCCTGCATCTCCTATTTCAATTTCTCTATGATCCCTTTTAGCCCTTTGATTTCTAATTCTTTCAGGATAACTTATGACATATCCTAGACAAACCCTTCAGTGTTTGGCCCAGCTTCTGTAGTAGGAGGTACAACTACAACTCTGTTTAACAATTCTGTCTACTCCTATGACCACTTCAACTTTTCTCATTCTATATGCAACACCCTAGCCTTGTAGTCCAATGCGTCTTGACGAAGTGTTTCATTTTCCTGTCCTAGAGCAACCGATTATGTTGTTTGTGGGTTCTCTGTGGAAAACATTTTCAGTTTCTTCTTCAAACTTTGAATTAATTTGTCTTTTTCATCCAATGAGTATTTCACCCCTTGGGGGCCTTAAGATTCCAGCCTTGAACTGAGTCTACCGTGCTCTTCTAGATTATTTTTCTTGCCTCAACTACCCTTTCAATTTTACATAATATGGAAACTTTTAATTCTTCAAGCTTAAACTTAGGTAATCAAAATACAACATATCACTGGTATTTTTATGGAATTTAAGCTTGTCTAGAGCACTAATTTTGTCATACCTTATCTTTATCTCAAAGACCTTGTCTTCATCTGCAACTACAATGTTCAAGGTCCTCTTCTCAACATCCCTTACTGTGAACAAAGAAGATTTTTGATGAGAAATATTTTCCACTTTAGGGACTAAATCCCTCATCTCACCCAAAGCTATGTTCCCTTTCTCAACATACTGTTTTTCCAAATCTTCTTTATATTGATAAACTTCCTCAGATGTTTTATCAAATATGTATTTATTGCTGCTAAAGGTTCTTGAGCCACTTTCACTTTGGATTTTTATTTCCTTTTCAACCTCTACAGTGCTAGTGCCACTTTTCACCATATACAGATTTAATTGTCCTCTAGGCTCTTCCTCCTCTAAATCCACTACCTGTGGAGACTGTGTAATCTTCATATTCTTAGGAGTATTCTATTGATCACTGGTTCCCATGGCCTATGAACTTATTCTCTTGCTATAAGCACTCATCTTAGGAACTTTGACTATCAGTTTCTGAGGAGCTTGTTACGTTTGACTTTGTTGCAGGGTTGCCTTCACTTGTTGTTTTTGAGTTGGTTGCAATATTTCTTCCATATCAGCACAAACTTCTAGGTTTGTCAGTTTATCAAAACCATCAACATGTTCATACTCACAAGGGGCCTGTTTTTTTTATCAATATTCTCTTGGATATGATTTGGTGTGGATCATATCTTCTTCCCTGTAGCTATGCAAAACCAAACTCTTTGATCTTTGCTTGAATATGAGATAAAATAGATCTGGATTTGACAATGAAAGGGACAATTATAAAAGGGAACTTGAGGTTGGAGGCTTTGCACAAATTCATGAAATGCTTTGTCTCAGATATAATTATCTACCTGATGAATTCAAGGGAAAAGATTCAGGGGGTCTAAAAAATAGGTAATAGATAGGGGGATTCATGACAACCATAAACCCAGATCACCATTGAGTGTATGAATACTACCCAATCCCCCACTCTTCTCTTTGTATTTGGCTGCAGATAGCTCCTCATGTCATCCAAAACTTTAGGTAGGTTGGTATTGAAAATCAAACTGTAAACTCTGGACATGACTTTGTTTATGAAGATAAACAATGTGATCCTTTTACATTCAATTGATACAAATGTTGCTTTAGGAAATTCTCTTATTTATCTCCAAGAAAATCTTCAGCAGGTAGGTGTAGTATATGAAATGACTTAGAGAGAGAAAATTCACTAGCTATTTATGAATATTGTCAGCTATGAATTGATCAAAATTGATACAGACTAACAGACCAGACTCTAACTTAAAAACAATCAAGAGAAAACTGAGCATGAATTCGACTACATATTTATCATTATCCAGACCTAAAATTTGACTCAATAGGGAGAAGACCCATTAGAATTCAATAACCATTATATTTACATTTTTTGGAAAAGGAAGAATCTCTGAAAAATGATCGAGTTTGAAAATTGTCTATAAAACAGGTCTTGGACCTCTGATGGACATTCTTTGTATACCCTAATTAGCTTCTCTTCATTGAAAGGTTCATAAGTTGCAAAAAATGACTCTGGTATGCCGAGGGACTCTCAAATTGACAGACTCTCTACCCTACACATGATATCACACCCTCATTTGTTCATGACGACTCTTTCCTCATGTGAATACTATTCAGCACACCAACCTATAAATTTGGAAAAAGGGAAAGCGATTTCGATAGCATAAGGGACTATGGTGTCCTGGACTACTTCAAGGAATGGTATACACCTTCCTACATTATCGGACAGGTTGCTTCTGGACACAAATATGGGAGAAATGGTGATTTCAATATGAAAGATGTATGAATCTCGGTCAATTAGGGATTTTTCGTTCGTTAAAGGATCTTGTTCTATTACTGAAGTTACGATAGGATCCATGGATGCGATGAAAAATACCTAGAAATGAGTGGAAATGGAATGCAATTGGCGTATTGTTGAGTTATAGTTGAATGAGGGTGGTCACGCAAAGTTTCAAATGGTCAAGTGTTTGAAAAATAATAAAATAACCAACAAAATTCCCTTTTATACTTTTCCAGATTTTGGGGGCATGAGGAAGTGGATTGGGGAAACCCGCTTTTCACCCCGAAATTCACCTGGTGGCGCTACATATCCCTAAACAAAAACCATGGTTTAGATTTCAGCTCGCTTTCCAAAATTATCCTCCGCACAGTTTCTCCCCCCAAAATCATCCTCGAATGTCGATCTAGAGAGTCCATGATCTACAACGTGTCGAGCTCCATCATTTAGCGCTCCCTACCAAATATAGCCCCTTCTCTAGTTTGTTGGGCTTCCAAATTGGTTTATCACCTTGCAAGATCCTGAAATATCAATTTCAGATAAAAAATTTAATGGTGACTAATAGGTACCACAATATACCCCCCAAATCACATGTCTAAGTTTGTAAAAATAGGCAACTAAGTTTCCAACTCACAGTCAGTCACCAGGTGGGTACAATCGAAAGTTGGTCTGATTGTAATGAGCATGATAACAAGTCTGAAGCCCTTCAAGGGTGTCGAAAGAAATTAGTCCGGAAGACAAATGAGGATCTCATATGGATTCTCGGTCCATAAGGCTCCGTAGGCAAATGAGATCAATAATGTTCCCAAGAAATACTGTCAATATACAACCCCCACTATGATCGGTCCAACTTTGGAGGGGTTATAGCCTCTACCTTTCCTTATGCAACCTCATGTTTATCCCCTGTCTTAGAGGGGGGTCCCAGATAAATATTATGACACTGGACTTAAGACACTCCCTATATTAGACTCCAATGTTTTTTTTTAATGGCCTTGAAGAGTTTCCTCTTCACACCTATTTCAAGGCCATAAAAGCCTAAACTAGTTAGTAAACCCTACAAACATAAAGTATAATAGATTTCAAGTTAAGTATTAATTTTATGGGCTTGATTTATGCAAATTATGTGGTCGTGAAACTAGTGGTGTTTGGAAGAGATGAAAACAAAGAAAACTTTAGAGCATTTATATGAAAAATCAAATTATATACTTTGAATTTAAAGCAAAAGCTTGCGAAACCTTTGTAAATATCAACTTTTCAAATTACCATTTCAAGATATTATAGCTGAAAGTTTCCTAAAAAGTGTTTTCATTTCACTATGTAAAACTACTTATACTATCAAGAAAGAAAGAAATAACTTTGAAACTGAAACTCTTTTCTTTTTCAAACAAATAACCTAGGCTATGCTACCAAACTAAATGCAAGAATTATTTTTGATTTTTTTTTTTTTTAAATGCTTTAAACAAGAAAAACCAAAGTAATTTTTTTTTTGCATTTTTCTAAGCATAAACAAGACAAAGTGAACATAACCCAAAATTGACAGAGATCATAGGCCAACTGTGCAAATGCAGAGATTCAAAAGAAACCTAAGGAGGATATAAAACTTCAAAGTTCATTCTAAACCTCTAGGGAAAAAAAAAGAAAACCAGGAAACAAGTTGAAACTAAATCTTTAATCCAAGCTAAGGCCACTAATAAAGACTTTGTAAAGTCCAAGAAATCCCTGAGAAGCCAAAAAATTATGTCAGGAAAGAGAAAAAATCCTCTTTTTTTTAAAACACCTTCAAGACACAGAGAAGAAGACTATTGCACTAGTAGCTTGTGTATTTATGTAGGATATCTACCGTGGATACTTCATATGTACGCGGGATGAGCCAAAGAAAAGTGCGTACACCTCTGATATTTTTTCAAAAAAGAAAAAGAATAGGCAGACTGACTGGGAAGGGAAAGTTGGTAGGCACCTTTAAGGTGACTAGAGACCCTGAAAAGAATCAGTGATAAAAACTCAGAAGGAAATAAATAAGCCAATTAAAACAAAGATACCTCCCTCTAAGACCCTAGAGCGACTCCCCAGTTGAGTTGCCAATTCTACTAGTGGGGAAAATCAACCTATTACTGTACGGGGAAAAGTATAGGCAGAGCATTGATCTACCTTAAAAGAAAATCCTATTTCAAACTACCCCAAACAATCTGACCTTAAAAGATAATAAAAGGAAAAGAGGGTGTAACTTAGGTCCTTTTGGTTGTTGTAGACCTCCTTCTCCTTCATAGTTTCTTGGACTGTTGGTCTCCTGCAAAATACGACCTACACACAATTTAAATAAAAAAGCTACAATATATTCTATCTCTACTTATCGGTGTTATGGTTCAAATACAAATCTGAAATGTATTAATCACATAAGCACAAAAAACACAATATTTGGGACAAAAACATAATTATTTTATTTAGATGTGAAGATTACAAAAGTTACAACCTTCTCGTTGGAAGACACTCCACGAACCTGGTCCGAGCTCCTCTTATTTCTGCTCCAAGTGCATCATTCCCATAATACCTATCAAAATCAACTGATCTCCTTGGGAAATAGGGAAGGGATTGTATAGGGAGAGGGATAGAGGGGGAATTATGAGGCCAAATATCAGAAAGGGCTGCAAAGCTTGGGATAAAAGGAGAAAGGATTTTGGAAGAGTTTCTTTGTTTTAATTCTTGATGTTGGAATGGGACCCCAAGACCTCCTTTTATATGACAAAAGGATAGTTATTTGGTTTAGGGATGGGCTACAATGGGTGAATTGGTTGGGAAACCCTCGATATCCCATATACTTCATTGAATTCCTTGCAACTTTTTATTTTTTGCAACTTTTGGAGGTAAACGTAGGATGTTTAGTGTGAAACTGACATATGTACATGGGTTGTCTAGCATGCAACTAGCATATGTATGTGGAAAATAGTGTAGAAGGGCGCGTACATGCTCCAAAAAATGGTTTTTTAAAGAGATATCCTCAATAGTAATTTGGAAAATTGTGCAAGTAGAAAGGCTAATGCCATGTATTCATAGTTTTGGCATTTTAGGCTATAACATATTGTTTAAAGGATTTGGTACAAATATTAACTTTAGCACAAAATACCATCCATAGTCATATGGGAAGATAGAGAGTCAACCAAGTAATTGAAGACACATTGAGAATGTATGTGATGGATAATCCATCTAAGTGGGAAAATTACTTGCAATTGGTTGAGTTTGCCTATAATAATGGGTATCAAGCTTCATTGAAAATGATCCCATTTGAAGAGTTGTATGGTAGGAAATGCAATAATTTAGTGAGTTGGGACAACCCAATAGACAGAGTGGTACTTGGGCCAGAATTGCTCAAGAATATGGAAGATCGGATGGTTAGAATTAATCATAATTTAAAGGAAACTCAAGATAGACAAAAACATTATGTAGATAAGAACATGACAACTAGATAATTTGAAGTGGGGGAGCATGTTCTTTTAAAAGTGAATCCCAAGAAGATGTCTTTGAATTTGGGTAGTTGTACAAAGCTAGAGTCCAGATTATGTGGTCCATTTGAGATATTGGACATAATAGGGCCATTTGCATACATGCTTGCATTGCCTGCTTCCATGAATGTGCATAATGTATTTCATGTCTCTTTTCTAAACAAATATGTACATAATACTAACCATGTTATTGATTGGCATTTGATTTAGGTAGAGACAGAGGAGGGATTTCAGGTCCAGCCAATGCGAATATTGGAAAGAAAATTCAAAATGCTTTGGAATCGAGTCATAGAGTTGGTAAAAGTCTAGTGGGTCTGTTATGGTTCTGAAGATGCCATGCAGACAAAGTACCCACAACTTTTAGAATAAATTTTGAAATTTTGATTTTTGTTTTGTATATGCACTAAGGATAGTTCCAAAATAAGGGGGAGGGGATTTAATACCCCAAGTTTTTGAGCCTCATATTAAATAATGTATTTTTTTAATCTATTAAAGGACATAGTTCCCAAACAATTGAAAGAGGCTAGTGTGCCTAGAAAATGTAATGTTTTGATCAATATTAATAATAAATACATCACTGGCTGCTAGATGGATAAGAAAAGGAGTTATAGGGAGATATGATTCCACAATAGAGGGAGCCTGAAGGGCTAAGAATTTATTTTATATTTTATCTACCCATAATTGTTTAATAGAGAGGAGTGGTTACATGAGCTTATTGGGGAAGGCCATGTGGTTCTTGATTTGCAAGTAAAGATATAAACACATCTGTGGGTTGTTTGGGGGCTCCTTCTTCACTCATTCAATCACTCACTCATTGTTCATTGTTCATTGTTCACACCTTTCACTCTGTTCTCTCTGGACTCATTCTTTCACCTAATCGTCTTTCATCATTCATGTTTTGTCTTGGGAAAGAAAAACGAATTGTCGGAGAGACGCCATGGTTTTGTTGTTTTTAAAGACGGTTGGTGTATTCCAACCATGAATTAATGCCTGCATGTTTGAGATGCTTTAGCATGTGTTTAGTTTTTCTCACAGCTGTGAATCCTGAGAGTCCCAACATGGATATTCTTGAATAGATGCAATGGGGACCTAGAAGGATATGGAGAGCCTGAGGGACTCTGTGGTTGTTGGCCCTCGACCAAGTTTTGAGGAAACCTTGGTCAGGTTTGGACCACTTTTGGACTTCGAAAGGTTGGTCAAAGATGGAGTGCCCATGCGGAGCTGAGATCGTGGATATCACTTATTTTTCAGGCTATGTGGACCCAATAAAGGGTTCTCTAGGGTTTTTGTAATGGGTTAGGGGATGTAGGCTCATGGATTTTACCCATGATTAGGACTTATTGTAAGAGTATAAATAAGTAAGAATGTATTGTAGAAAGTAGAAAATAGCTTGCGAAACTAAGTGCAAGTAGTTTTGAGTTTCTTTGTGCAACATAATCTATAAGCGTTAAGGCTCTGTGCTTGATAGAGAAGTTGGATCTGTGCCTAGACCTAGTTTTGGAAGGAGGATCTAGTGCTCAGTGCACAGATATCTTGTCCTATGCGAAGCTCAACTCTGTGTCTTAGTGCACAAGAGAGTATGAATGTAAGAGATTGAAGAACAATAAATAAGACGAAGCAGTTGGTGGACGTAGCCCCACCCTGGGGTGAACCACGTATATATTTTGTCTTTAGTTTCTTTGTGTTGTGTTATTTATGTTATTGATTTTCTTAGTGCCTTGATTATAATGTATGATAGATAGATCTTTTGATGCTTAGTGATTTACTTAAATTTGAATGAATGTTAGATCTAAACTAATGCTATGTGCTAAGTGATTGAAATGCTTAATCTCTATTATTACTGTGCCGATCTATCTTTGGGTAAGTTTTGCGATGTTAATGAAGCTAATGAACTAATGCATGCCACCTTCTAAGTGTTGCTAGAATACTCTGCTGATCCAGATTTATGTAGGAACACAATGAAATATAGAAATACACATAAACACAAAGATGCAGTGGAAATAAGACTTCATTTCATTAATAACAAATGACTGAAATATGCTTACAGACAGAATGGAAATAAACTAGCTAGGGTACTAGTAGCTTATCTCTGAGAAGAGATGTGGCTACTACTCACATCCATGAGAAGATGATTACAATGAGGCTATGAAGGCCCTTTTACAATAAATGAGAATGCAAAAAGTCTTATACATCCAAAAACCTAACCCTAGGAGATGAAGCGCCAAAAGTCATGTGGGCCCCGTTTGGGTAAGTTGGTGCATCAACTTCCCGTGGTCGTAACTTTTTCATACGATCTTCATTTTAGGCATATGATAGCTCGTTGGAAAGATCTATCCAAGGCCTACAACGCTTAAGACAAAATACCATTTTTAGATGCTATTTTGTGACAACAAAATACCCAAAAAAACATCATTTAGGGCCTCAAAATGGCCCCGGAAGTTCAGAACCCGAAAAAACCGCTAAAAATAGTAAACTGTGCGAAAACTGAAAAACTAAAAGAAGAAATGGTGGGGGTCCAAGTGGAATAGGTGGGTGGCCACCAATATCCACCTGGATCATTCCTCCCCCCTTAGGAAGCAATGGTCCTCATTGCGTTGAGTTCCTCCATGAGATGATGAAACTTCTGCTGAACTTGGTCCCTGGTGAGCCATTTGCCTTGGTGAAGGAGTTGGCCTGCTTTGACAACTCGATATAGAGGTATCCTTTGTTTTTAGGTGTTCTTGATCTGTGTATCCATGATCTGATCAGTTCTTTCTTGTTCCATGTAGTCTAGATTTAACTCTGTTGGTGTGAGTTGTTATGCCATGTCAGATGTGTCTAGTAGAGGTGGAAAGTAGGGCCGAAGGCGGTCCACATTGAACACTGGGTGCAGACCAAGGAATGGTGGAATGATGAGCTCAAATGCATTTTCCCCTATAGCCTTGGTGAGGGTATACGACCCATATCGAAGCGGACGAAGCTTGTGGTGGGGTCCAGCGAGCCACTCCTTTTGCAAATGCAGCCACATTTTGTTGCCCACTTGGAAGTTGTGTGGCACCTGATGTTGATCATGTCGTTGCTTGTACTTAGCATTGGCTCTATCCAAGATGTCATGAACCTGTTGGTGGATGTATTGAATGTGCTCAATGAAGTTTTTTCCTTATCCGCCTCATATTGGACATGAGATGAATCTTCCTGAGTAGCCACAAATGGCATGGCTATGTCAATGGGACATAGTGGTTGGAATACCAAGCCCACTTGAAAGGGGTTGTGGCTAGTTGAGATATGGAGAGACCGGTTGTAGTTGTGTTGTACATAGGGGAGGCTCTCATCCCATGTGCTTGGATGCTTTGAATTGTACATGCGTAGAATGTGTACGATCATCCAGTTGACAACCTCCGTCTGGCCATCAGTTTGCGGATGGAAAGATTTAGACTTGGTGATATTGGTGTCCATCATCGACCAGAGGCTGGACCAAAATGTACTGAGGAAACTACTATCCCGATCTGAGATGATAGACTGTGGGATCCCAAAGTGTACCCACACTCGTTCAAAGAAGAGTTTAGCAGTGTCTTCTGCTGTGATATTCTTCTTCCAGGCCATCATAATGGACATCTTCGAGAATCGGTCGATTACCACAAAAACAAAGTCATTGCCATGCTTAGTAGAAGGAAGGCCCGACATGTAATCCATAGAGATGGATTCCCAAGGTTGACTGGGGGTAGGAAGCGGAGTATAGAGGCCTTGCTTCTTGATGGTTGGTTTGGCAATGGCGCAAGCAGTGCAGGACTTGATGTACTTCCTGACATCTTGTCGAAGGTTCGGCCAATAGAAATACTTTTGCAGTACTGCCACACTTTTCTCGACCCCTAAATGCCCAACAACTCGACTGTAGTGCACCTCCCAAATCATCTTGGCACGCTTTCTTGAAGGAACACAAAGGTGTCCCAAGTGACAAAGCAGGGCATCCTGGAGGTGAAAATTGGGAACTTGCGTACCCTCCAAGAGTGTATTGTATGTGTGGTCGAATTCTGGATCACTTGTGTAGAGAAGTGGCCAATCAGAAGTCTCATGCCCACAAGAGTTGAGCACAGTGGTTAGTGCCACGATGGGTGGTCGACTGAGGTAGTCTGCAACATTATTGGTGTTGCCTTTTTTGTACTTAATGTTCAAATGAAACTGTTGCAGGTATGTGGACCACTTCTGATGGTGATCATTCTACAACTTCCCTTGTGTCTGTATGAACTGCAGGGGTCAGTGGTCTGTGTGGATGACCGTTTCCTTTCCCAAAATGTAATGCTTCCATTGCCGACAAGCCTTCACAATGGAATACATTTCTTTTTCATAAGTGGGATACTTCTGGATTGTGTCGGAAAGTGTCTCACTGTGATATGCCATTGGATGCCCATGTTGAGTAAGGACTACCCCAATAGCATAGTCAAAGACATCTGTCTCGATCTCAAATGGTTGTTGCAAGTCTGGTAATGTGAGCACTGGTGCAGAGGAGAGGTGATGTTTCAACTCCCCGAACGCCTTCTGTTGAGATTCAGACCAAAAGAATTTTTCTTTAGCCCCTCCCTTGGTGACTTGACTCAAGGGCCAAGTGATATGAGAGAATCCCAACACAAATCTACGGTAGAAATTGGCAAGACCTAAAAAGATGCGAAGCTCTGTTAGGGTGGCTGGGGCTGGCCAATCCCGAATGAATTGGATCTTTGCTGGATCCACATGCACCCCCCCCGCTCATCAATAATGTATCCCAGATACTCAACCTGGGTTATGCCAAAAGTGCATATCTCCAAATTGGCACACAACTTGTGTTGCCACAGTGTTTGGAGGACCTGTCGGATATGGTGGA
>ML781474.1:722996-750535 GCA_009831015.1 Picea engelmannii | reverse complement strand
GCCACAGTGTTTGGAGGACCTGTCGGATATGGTGGAGGTGCTCTTCCCAAGTCTGGCTGAAGATCAGAATGTCATCCAAGTACACCACTACAAATGAGTTGGTGAATGGCTGCAGGATGTCATCCATTAGCCTCATGAAGGTTTCAGTGGCATTCGTCAACCCGAAAGGCATGACCAACCATTCGAAAAGGCCCTCCTTGGATTTGAATGCAGTCTTCCACACATCAGAGCATTCGATTGGTACCTGGTGATACCCAGACTTCAAGTCGATCTTTCTGAAATATTTTTCCCCATTGAGTTGGTCCATAAGGTCATCAATCCATGGGATCGAGTACCTATTCCGAACAGTGATCTTGTTCAGTGCCCGATAGTCAATGCAGAGTCTCCAAGTCCCATCCTTCTTCTGCACCAATACGATCGGGCTTCCATAGGGCGATGAACTCGGCCGGATGTGACCTTTCCACAACAACTCCTAAATCTGCCTCTTGATTTTTCCATTCTCCAGGACAGAGCACCGATAGATGGGTCCATTGGGCAGCGGTTCACTTGGGGTCAGATCGATGGGGTGCTTGACCTGGCAGTGTAGAGGCACCCCTGCGGGGGAGGTGAATATGTCCTCGTACTCCTCCATGAAGTTATCCATCTGTTGTTTTCGTGTAGTGGGGCCTTTTCTGGAGGTCATGGCCATAGTCTTCCACTTTCCCTTAGGGAAGATCATCAGGAAAACAAATTTCCTAGTTTTGGAAATGAGCTTACTGCATTGTTTTGCAGTAACCAAAGAGATGGTGGTAGGCAGTGCTATCTCCGGTATCCTGTATAGCTTATTTCCCAAAGTGATAATAACAGAACGAGGCCTAGACTCATACACAACATGTCGCTTCCAAAAGTATGGTTGGCCTAATAATACATCAGAAACATTAAGAGGACCAATGTCACATAATACCTCATCCGTGAAGGGCTTGATGTTGTAGGGAAGGCGACATTGTCGACTGACGCGAAGGGTCCCGTCCTTGGTGCAACCACCCTATGGTGTATGGTTGTGGGTGTGATGTGGTCATCAATCCTAACCGCTTCACGACCTCTACCGAGATGAGGTTCTTCTGGCTCCTGCTGTCGACAATGAACTGCAACGGGGAACCCTTTACCCACATATTGGAATGGAAGAGATGCTCTTCCTCCTATGGATCTTCTAGTTCCTCCTTTTGGATCTTCGTGGCGACAACGATGGCATTGGGATCCGCATCAATAATCTTCTTCCCCCTGTCATTCCCCTTGTTAGGTTCTGATTCAGAGTCAGAGCAAGCATCCGATTCAGAAGCCTTCAACTCGGCTACCAGTGACTGCTTGGCCTAACACTCACTTGTGTTGTGAGTGGAGCTCTTATGGAACTCACACCACTTCCCCATGTCCTTTTTTGGCTTCTTGGTATTTTTGTTTGCTTGTGGCTTTGGTAGGTTGTCCTGGGCTGCCCCACCTTGGCTTGGTCCTTTGTATTTCAGTTTGGGAGTACCTTTCCCATGCTTCTGATTTGCAGACCCAAAGTCTCGCTTCTTCTGTTTGAACTTCTGCTCAATCTTGGCAGCATATAGGTATGCCACACCAAGTGAGGGGATGTCAAGGAACTCCATTTCCTCCTGAATGTATCTGTGCAGAAAACTATGGTACTTTAACACCAAATGTTTCTATGAATCTTTGATACCCAACTTTGTAAGTAGGGTATGAAATAGATTCGTCATCTCATGCACATCTTGGTCCCTTTGTTGTCGCAACGTAGTCCATTGCATGTATTTGTCCTCATAGCTCCCCACAGGATAATATTGTTCCTTGATGGTGTCTCGGAAAGAATTCCAAGTGGGTGTGGCCAAGAACAAAGAGGGTTCTCCCTTGCCCTCTTGCTCTGAATAGGTTTCCCACCAGTCCTTGACATGGGGGGCGGCTTTGAGGAGTGCGAAAATAATCTTTTCTTGGTCAGAAAAGTCATGAACCGAGAAATATCCTTCTAACAGATTCAACCATCTATCTATGGAATTTTCATCTATTTGGCCATCAAATATGGGAATGTCAAAGTTTACTTGTACCTTAAAAGGAGTGGCACCTCCCGAGTGGCTTTTGGATGTCGATGCACCACCAGTCAGAATCCGTTGAAGAATCTAGGCAAAGTTTTCCATCATCGTGTTCATTTGTTTCTCGAGGGCCTCCTCGAGCAACATTTTGATAGGATCTCATGCTCCATCATCTTTCTTTTCTTCCCCCATGGGCGGTCGTCAGGGTTTGCGAGGATGATCTTGCAAAGGTTCAACCAGATCGAGCCCCAACTCCTTATACCCCGATCTCGTTGGTGACATGCAAAGAAGGATCGAGAATGAGCAGACCACTCTGATACCACTGATCCAGATTTATGTAGGAACACAATGAAATACAGAAATATACATAAACACAGAGATGCAGCGGAAATAAGACTTCATTTCATTAATAACAAATGACTGAAATATGCTTATAGACAAAATGAAAATAAACTAGTTAGGGCGTTGGTAGCTTATCTCTGAGAAGAGATGTGGCTGCTACTCGCATCCATGAGAAGATGATTACAATGAGGCTATGAAGGCCCTTTTACAATAAATGAGAATGCTAAAATTCCTAGACATACAAAAACCTAACCCTAGGAAATGAAGCGCCAAAAGTCATGTGGGCCCCATTTGGGTATGTTGGTGCATCAACTTCCTGGGGTCGTAACTTTTGCATATGATCTCTGTTTTAGGTGTATGATAGTTCGTTGGAAATATCTATCCAAGGCCTACAACGCTTGAGACGAAACAACATCGTTAGATGTTGTTTTTTGACAACAACATACCCAAAAAAACATCGTTTAGGGCCTCAAAATGGCCCCGGAAGTTTAGGACCCAAAAAAACTACTAAAAATAGTAAACTGTGCGAAAACTGAAAAACTGAAAGAAGAAATGGTGGGGGTCCAAGTGGAATAGTTGGGTGGCCACCAATATCCACCTGGATCATCTGTGAAGTCTTATTATCACATATTTGTGTCCCAGCATGGTTACAGATACATGAGTCCTGTAACCCCCCCTACTTCTACCTTGGGTGAGACTTCACCTGCTTCGTAGGTGTTTCTAAAAGGGTCGGTAGTTAGGGTTTTGTTGGTGCATTGTTGAAGCATTGAACCCTGGGTATGCCCCTATGCCAACAAATGGTTCTATTGTCGGGACCTGAAACTATGATTGTTGAGAACTGAAGTAAAGAAAAGAGAAGCTTCGTGCATAGATCTGTTGTTGTAGTGCACAATACTCTACTTGAATTGTGAAGCTCTGTGCTAAGAGAGAAACCCATTCTGAAGAAAATAGGTAATATCTTAAAAGAGGTAAAGCTTTGTGCTTTGATAATAGTAAGATAAGTGAATTTTTTTGTTTCGAAAGAATGAATTTAGGTATGTTTAATAGATTCTATCCTAGTCTGAAATCTAGGGTGTAGTTGAAAGAAAGAGTTGATCTAATTGAAGCTAATATAAATGAAGAAAGATATGTTATTTCTATGCATAGAAAGAATTTTTGGACTAATAAATGGATGCATGAACCTAGAAAGAATTTTTGCAGATTACAGGTCCAACACTGTGATCCTAGTGTGCAGTACAAAAGAGGTTGGGGAACATACAAGAGAAAGAGAGGATTGACACTATGTTATAACTATAGAAGACTGAGACATATTTCTAAGGAATGCCCTGGTACAGGTCGTATTTGTCTTTGTTGTAAAATTTTTGGCCATGAGGTTGAGGATTGTCCAAGGATAATTGATAAAGTTGAACAAATAAACATGAGACACGAAAACTATGAAGGAAGTCAAGAGACTATGAGCATGTTATAGAATCATAAAGAGAAAGAATCAGAAAAATCTCAGATTATATTATTACAGTTGAAAGAAACGATGGATCTCCAAAAAGATGTCAGTTTACCAGAGATATTGAAAGTAAAACAACGCATAAATACAAGAATAGAAGATTTTGACATAAACTATGTCTTGGATGAAGAAACACAAGTGAATATTATGACAAAAGGCACTTGGGAAATTTTGGGAAAGCCTACTGTGGTACCTTCATTGGGAAGGATAGGCTTGTTTAAAGGTAAGATGGTAACCCTATGTTGAAAACAACGCCCCTTTCCCACTTTTTTTTAGGAAAGACTTGGATTGATAAGGATCAGATCAGAAGGGAAGCAGAGAAGAAGCTAAAGAAAAGGAAAAACAAGAACTAAGGGATTTCATAGCTAGAAAAATAGATCGACTAATAGAAGAACGAAAGGATAAGTTAAAGCAATAGAATAAAGTAACAATGTAGGAGGAAGATAAATCAAGAGAATTAGTTGTCAAGGTTGAAAGAATGCAAGAAGGTTTGTAGGACCTATATATGCAAGAAAGAAGTATATCCACCTAGGAAGTATTAAGAGAAGGGATATTAACTTTAGAACCTTTGAGAGCACATCAACAGTGTGAAGTCACTACGCTAGGAGAATATAAGAATAAGAATGGAAAGAGGAATCCAAAAATAGTTAGAGACACTCATATCATAGGAAAGAAGGAAAGGAAGCTCAGTAAAAATAAAGCCAAGTCAGAAAAGCTACAGGAAGCTATAGAAAACAAATGGAAGACTTCACAGACTAGAACCTCACAGAAGGTAGGTTTGCAGGATTTGAACCTCACCGGAACAATAGGACTGCGCAGAATGGGACTTCACCCTAGCGAATCTATATGACCATTGGAGGCACCCCGACCATTAGAATGATTCTCCAGAACGGTTATAAAACACATTTATGGGTGGATGCAACACTTTTGGGACGTTGAGACCATGCCATAATGGGCATATTCGAATTGATGAAAGCATTCCTGGTTGTTGGAAGAATCCATTATGAGGCCCCATTTATTTAACCCATTGAACGCTGCATCGGGACCACCTTTTTCCACCTGTGATTAACTAAGCTAACATAGAATTTATTGTGTGTTGAGTTGTGTTATTAGAAACTAGACATCACTTTCTGTTTGTCTACCCCGCTTATCTATTCGCCTACCCCAACCTATCTGTTTAACAGTGAGAATGTCGGGTGAACCTAGTGCATTAGAGAAGACTGTTAAGGAAGTCCTCAAGAAGATAATGGCCGACAAACAATTATTTGAAGGTGTCCAGGAATCATCGACTAGGGGATTGTAGGAATCCCCTTCGACTGGATGACGTTCTGGTTGTGTCAACCCCACAACCAAGCAGCGAAGTAAGCATCATGACGATCTACATAATGTGAAGCAGATCCTGTCGATATTTCCAGACTATATCCCACCTTTGGCTGGCATAGTTAAAAATGAAAGCATCCCATGAGACTATGAGTACACCCTGATCACCGGGTACATTCCGAAAGGAATATGCATACTTAGGAGTCATTTAGGATAGCTCCCACTAATGAAGAACAATGAATTCAATCTAGGCAACAGAAATAACTAGGCTATGCTCGCACCCCATCAATATTTGACGAAGAAAAGTGGGAAGAAGCCTTGCCTCATCTTCGAACCATGGATTAAGGAGCTCGCACAATCAACCATGCTAAATTTGATGAATATTCCCCATTTTTGCTGTCACCAAGACGTCAATGCTTGAGTTAAAATCCTCTTGTCATGTTATCATGGAAGGTACTTGTGGCTCAACCGATAGATTATTGTGGATCCAACGTTGATCCACTTGATTACAGAATTAAGCATGTAGGGACCTGACCCTCAATAGTTTTATCTAGGGAAGGCCTCACACTTCTCCCTAGCACAACACATCAAGGAATATTACAATGAAGTCAAAAAGGTAAAGCGAGGCTACAAGGTAGCCTCTATCTAGGATGGCATAGTCTACCTAGCCTGCCAACTCATAGATGGAAAGGTCGTAAGAAAGAACCGCCCCACACAGGTCATAGAGTTTGTGGTGGACCTCATAGGAAAATGTGTGGAGGGAATGCAATTGAATTGGGTGAGTTACCTCGTCAATGAACTCACGAAAGACTGCCACAAAGCAATTGATGGAGCCACCTTTTCGAAGATAAAACCATCAGAGTCGTTGGATGATAGGTTCTCTACCTTGTGGTATACCAATGACATCTTGAAGATGTGGCAGTCAAACACTGTGTTTCATGCCTATTATCAACAATTAAAGGTTTTCATCGAGTCATTTCCATGCATGACACCACACACCTTGCACCAGTACAAACCAATAGCAAAGTTCAACACAGATCCACATTTCATCTATATCACTGCGCATAGAGATGAGATAAAGGAAGAGTCACAGTCATATTAAAAGTTGATAGATGAAGACATGGATCATATCATGAAGGAGTGGCCGGAGGATTTCCTTGTACCTATTGCTAATGTAGAACTCTCCGACACAGACACCATAGGAAGCCCCCTAGTCACGTAGGTCAAACATGTTGGATAGTATAGTAAGCCCCAATTAGAAGCAATGCTCATGGAAGACAACATCAGTTTGGTCCACAGAGCCATGGAGGATGATTTTGAGGACATGTTGCAGAGATATGGAGAGAAGTAGGAAGATTTGTATGGAAGGATCGAGAAGGAACCGAAGGAAATACAACAAGATATTTGTTTGGTCCACGTAGTACCTACTATGCCTTACTCATCAAAGATTGAAGAATTGGGGGATGAACTAACCCAATTGAGAAGAATAGTAGATGTGACAGAGGATCAACTTCATAAAATATAGGAAGAAAAGGAGAAGGCTACATAAGCCTTGAAAGAAGAGAAAGATGAAGTCTTAGAGAAGTTACGAGTAGCGTGGTATAGTGTAACTGCGTATGAAAATGAGAGAGAAGAGTTTAGGGTGATGCTCCAGGAGGACAAAGAGAAGCTACATAGAGAAAAGGAGCAGCTTCTTGTAGAGAAGACTATGGTCAAAGAAGAGGTAAATAAAGCATGTCACTCTATTCTTGTATTGGCATAGGAGGAAAAAGAGTCGGTAGAGGCTCAAGTAGTGAATCTTGATGAGACCATCCAACAACTTCAAGCGAGGATAACAGAGTTGGAGATCCAACCATTACCGAGCACCCCGCAAGAGGTGAATGACCAAAGGGATGAATCCACTAAGAACACAATAGTGAGGATCAGATCCCTCACCTCAGAATGAAAACAAATGATTGATAGAAGCGTGCAGACATATGAATGCCTCACAGAATATCCAAAGCTAAGGAAATTGGAAGCATAGTTACAGGAGGCACAACAATATCCTTTCTTCATGTAGGTGCACATGAAGTTGCTCACTGTAGTTGAAAGAATGAAGAGGTCCCAGGAGCAGCATGTGTTAAAACAACAGATTAATTCCATCCATGGTAGGGTAATGGAATTTGTGTAGAAACTACAACCTGTGCAAGATGAATCCTGCAAGGTGTTTGAATAAATTTAAGGACAAGGCTTGAAATTGGACCAAGTGGTTGTGAGAACATAACAATTTCTAGAAGGTCCTGTTACAGAGAAAATGATCCAAGAGCTTGTTGAGCAGGAGGCTCAGGAAAAGTAGTAAGTCGAGGCAGCTTGAGTGAAGCTCGAGGCCTTTAAAGAAACATTTCCTAGACTTGAGTGACTTGAGACGAGTCACAAGTGAGTGTTGGGGGCATGTTGGCCCTCGACCAAGTTTTGAGGAAATCTTGGTCAGGTTTGGACCACTTTCGGACTTCGACAATCTCACCGAAGATGGAGTGCCCAGGCAGAGATGAGATTGCATATATCAGTTATTTTGCGGTCTATGTGGACCCAACAAAGGGTTCTTTAGGGTTTTTGTAATGGGTTAGGGGATGTCGGCCCATGGGGTTTACCCATGATTAGGCCTTATTGTAAAAGTATAAATAAGTAATAATGTATTGTAGAAAGTAGAAAATAGCTTGTGAAGCTAAGTGAAAGTAGTTTTGAGTTTCTTTGTGCAACATAATGTGTAAGTGTTAAGGCTCTGTGTTCGATACAAAAGTTGGCTATATTCCTAGATCTAGTTTTGGAAGGACGATTTGGTGCTTAGTGCACATGTCTCCTATCCTATTCAAAGATTGGATCTATGGCTTAGTGCACAAGAGCGGATGAATGTAAGATATTGAAGAATGATAAAGAAGATGAAGCAGTTGGTGGATGTAGCCCCACACTGGGGTGAACCACGTATATCTTGTGTCTTTAGTTTCTTTGTGTTGTGTTATTTATGTTATTGATTTTATTAGTGCCTTGATTATAATGTATGATATATATATTTGTTGATTCTTAGTTATTTACTTAAAGATGAATGAATGTTATATCTAACCTAATGCTATGTGCTAAGTGATTGAAGTGATTAATCTCTATTGTTACTGTGCCGATCTATCTTTGGGTAAGTTTTGTGATGTTAATGAATCTACTGAACTAATGCATGTCACCTTCTAAGTGTTGCTATAATACTCAGTGAAGTGTCATTATCACAGATCTGTGTCCCATCTTGGTTATAGACACCTGAGTCCTGTAACCCCCCTTCTTCTACCTCGGGTGAGACTTTTCTTGCTTCACAGGTGTTTTCGAAAGGGTCGATAGTTAGGGTTTTGTTGGTATGTTGTTGAATTTTTGAACCTTGGGTCTACCCCTATGCCAACAGTGGCAAAGAAGGGGGCCGATTATCTTGGGTCGTGCAGGCTGGGTAGAAGAGAGATGGTGTACTTTGGATTGTTGTGGGTGGTGAAAATCCTATGAGAGATTGAGTTGATTGGTTTGGGAATTCGAGTGACACTCTGGAACCATCCTTATGGATTCATAGCCCCGACTAGGGTGTGAAATTCTTGTTGAGACTTGGAACACCAATGTCTATGGTTGGGTGGAATGTCCTTGGTCTACAGCTAGTTGGTGATTCGTTTCATGAAAGATAAGTGCTCTCTGTCTTGGTTTTATTTACCTATGTATTTATTCCATTGTGTATCTATTTATGTATGAAATTCATATCTATAATATGCATGTTTGTTGGTTATTTATGTTCATGGAATATGTCTCATTTCTTTATGTTGTAGCATGAATATTTAACTTTTCATGTGAATATTTCATGACTCTTCATTAATTAGAAATTTATCCAAATTCGAGATAAGTTCATAAGTGATTTTTCTAGTAGCATCCCTAGCCTATGGGTGGATGGGTATGTTTCCATTGTAGTAGCATAGCCCAACTTGAGGGTGGTCGGGTATGTTATATGGGATAACCCAATAGACAAAGTTATCATTGGTTCATATTTATTAACGAAAATCTAATCGTAGATGATAAATATTAGGCATAATTTAAAGGTTGCCCATGATCCAGATTTATGAGCAGAACGAAATGAAAACACAAATTTATAATATTAATAGAGAGACACAGTGAAAAATAATAGGGATACAATAAAACTTGACTTATATTAAATAAGAAATATGCTAAAAACTATAACATGTAGACTGAAAAGAAGCTTGCTAGAATGGTGACAAGTTATCTCTGAGAAGAGATGTGTTGGCAATGCTCATTCACAAGAATATGAGTACAATGAGGATATGAAGGAATTTTTACAATAAACATGAAATCAAAAACCATATACATACAAAAACCTAACCCTAGGAGATGAAGCACCAAAAGTCATGTGGGCCTCGTTGGGGTAAGTTAGTACATCAACTTCACGGGGTTGTAACTTTTGCATACGATCTCCGTTGCATAGTAAGTTGCCAAAAATGTGTTTTGATCGAGTTGAAATAGGTGGGTGGAGAATTATATCCTTCTCGATCAATCCTCCCCCATTAGGAATCAATGTTATCCATTGTGTTGAGTTCCCCCATCAAATGAGGAAATTTCTGCTGAATTTGGCCCTAGGTGAGCCACTTGCCTTGGTGCAGGAGCTACCTTGATTTGATAACTTGATAAAGATGGATCCTATGCTGGTGAGTGTCCTTGACATATGTGTCTATCATATGATCAATGGATTCATGTTCCATTAAGTTTGGGTTGAGCTCTATTGGTGTCAACTATTTTTCTATCTTTGAGGTGTCCAATAATGGTGGAAAGTAAGGTTGAAGGACGTCCACATTGAACATTGGTTGAAATCCAAGGAAGGGGGGAAGGTTGATCTCAAAAGAATTTTCACCCACAACCTTGATGATGGTGTAAGGTACATATTGGAGTGGACAAAGATTCCAATGAATCCTTGTAAGGAGTTATTTCTGCAAGTGCAACCAAACTTTGTCTCCCACCTGAAACTGGTGTGGCACATGATGTTGATCATGCTGTGTTTTTACATGGAATTGGACTTCTGTAAAATATTATGAACATTTTGGAGGATGTGTTGTATCTTCTCAATGAAATGGGTGGCTTTGTTAGCTTCAGTGGGTGGTCGCAAGGGGTAGTGCAACATCCATGGGACCTAATGGTTGAAATCCCAACCCCACCTGAAAGTGGATGTGGTCAATTGAGATATGTATGGATCTGTTGTAGTTGTGCTAAACATAGGGAAGACTCTCATCCTAGGTGCATGGGTTCTTAGAATGGTACATTGGTGGGGTGTGCATGATCATACTGTTGACGACCTCGGTTTGGTCATCCATCTGAGGATGGAAAGTAGTGAATTTGGTGTCGAACAATGACCAGAGGCTCAAACATAATGTGTTGAGGAACCGACTGTCCTAATATGATATAATGGTTTGTGGGATACCAAAGTGTACCCACAATCATTCAAAGAATATCTTGGTAGTGTCCTTCGTTGTGATTCTCTTCTTCCAGGTGTCCATAATCACCATCTTGGAAAAGCGATCAACAACCAAAAAAACATAGTCATGTCTCCTCTTGGTGGAAAGAAGTTCCACCATGTAGCCCATTAATATGGATTCCCAGGGCTTGTCACGAGTAGGCAGAGGAGTGTAAAGGCCTTGTTTCTTAGTTTTCAGTTTGGAAATAATACATGCAATGTAGGAACAGATATACTTTCTGACATCTTATCGAAGTTTTGGCCAGTAGAAATGTTGTTGATTTTCCATGTCGAAGTGTCCTGCCACCCAACTAGTGGGATCTCCAAATAAACTTCGCTCACTTGATTGATGGAATGCAGATATGGCTTAGATGGCATAACAACCCATCCTAAAGATGGAAATTAGTGACAATTGTGTTTTCACCCAACATTTGGTAGGTGTTGGCGAAGTCAGGATCCATCTCATAGAGGTTGGGCCATCTGGAGGTCTCATGGCCACAAAATTATAGCAATGTGGTGAGTGCCATGACTAGAGGTCAATTGTTTGGTACTTCTTTTTTTATACTTGATATTGAGGTGTAACTACTAAAAATATGTGGACCACTTCTCATGGTGATCATTCTGCAATTTTCCTTATGTTTGCATGAACTGCATTAGCTTATCATAAGTGTGGATGACTATCTCTTTCTCGAGAATGTAATGCCTCGACTGGTGGTAGGCTTGCACAATGGAGTACATTTCTTTGTCATAAGTAGGGTACTTATAGATGACATCTAATAGTGTCTCATTATGATGGGCCATGGGGTGGCCATGTTGAGTTTGGACTATGTCGAAAACATAGTTTGAAGCATCTGTCTCAATATCAAAGGGATGTTGGAGGTCAGGTAATCAAAGCATTGGGGATTTAGATCATAAATCTCTTTCTTTTGGGACAAGAACCACACAAATTTTTCCTTACCACCACCCCTGTTTATTTGGATGAGGGCCCATGCAATATGGGAGAATCCAAACATGAACCTGCAATAGAAATTGGCAAGGCCTAAGAATCTTTGAATCTTAGTGAGCATGGTTGGGGCTGGACAATCACATATGACTTGGATATTGGCTAGATCAACACACACACCATGAAAATAAACAACATAGCCTAGGTACTGGACCCTATTCATGTCGAAGGATCATTTTTCCAAGTTGGCATATAACTTGTGCTGCCATAGAGTGTGCAAAAACTGTTGAATATCCTGCAAGTGTTCTTCCCAAGTATTGATGTAGATGAGGATGTAATCTAGATACACCACCAAAAAATAATTAGTAAAAGGATGCACAATATCGTCCATCATCCTCATGAAAGTTGTTGGGGAATTTGTCAAACCAAAGGGCATGACCAACCATTCAAAAATACCTTCTTTTGACTTGAAGGTAATTTTCTATACATCTGTCTTCTCTATTGGGACTTGATGGTAGCCAAACTTCATATCAATCTGACTGAATTATTTGTCCCCCTTGATTTAATCAAGGAGATTATAGATTTGGGCAATTAGGTACTAGTTCCTAAATGTGATTTTATTTAGAGCCTGATAATCAACACAGAGTTGCCAAGTCCCTTCTTTCTTCTGCACCAACACGATCAAGATTCCACAAGGTGATGAGATGGGTCGGATGTGCCCCTTGTGGAGTAGTTATTGGATTTGATGCTTGATCTCCTCATTTTCTAGAAGAGAGTGGTGATAGACTAGCCTATTGGGTAGCAGTGCACCAGGGGTCACATTGATGAGATGTGAGGCCTAGACTCATATACACTGCGAGGCCTAGACTCATATATTGGGTATCCTGTACAATTTCCTATTAAAAGTAATAATAAAATTGCAAGGGATAGACTCATATACAACATGACGTTTCCATAAATAATTTTGGCCCAAAATAACATTAGAAAATTCAAGAGTAGAAATATCACACAATACCTCATCTTTGAATGGCTTGATGTCGTACGACAAGTGACACTGTTGGCTAACGCGAAGATCGCTTCCTTGACAGAAACATCCAATGGTGTAGGGTTGCGGTTGTGACATTGTTGGTAGGGATAAATGAGTGATGACCTCCACTAAGATAAGGTTCTTTTGGCTACCACTATAAAAAATGAAGTACAAGAGAGTGCCTTTCACCTACATCTGTGAATGAAAGAGGCGCTTGCCTTCCTCTGACTCATCAAGTTCGCCAGGATGGATCTTAGTGGTAAAAACAATGGAACTAGGTTCCACGTCAATGATCTATCTCCCCTTTTCTGGTTTTGACTTAGAGTCAGATCCCACATCTGATTCATAGGTTTTCACCTTAACCACCAATGACCGCTTTGAGCAAAAATCAACAATGTTATTCCAAGGGCTCTTATGGAAGTCACAACACTTCTCGGTATATTTATTTATATTCTCATTTTCCTTCTTTTCTTACATCTTATATTGGTTTTCCTGAATTTTCCCATATTTTATCTATCCTTTGTTCCGCGGGTTGGGGATGCCCTTCCCCTACTTCTCTTGTTAGGGGTTCCGAGACCCAAACTGACGCATATTTTGTTTAAGCTTCTGCTCGCTTTTGATGGTATATTGATAGGTCACACCCAAGGATGAGATGTCCAAAAAATCCATTTCTGTCTATATTTATCTATGCAGACCACCACAATACTTGAGCACCAGATATCACTTAGAATATTTGATACCCATCTTGGTGAACAAGGTATGGAAGACATTGGTGAACACTGCAATGTTTAGTCTCTTTCTTATTGTAGTGTGGTCCATTTTGTATACAAGCCATCATAAATTCCAATAGGGTAGTATTGTTCCTTAATATCATCCCTGAAGGAACCCCAAGTGGGTGAAAATACAAATAATGTGGATTCCTATATTTCCTTTTTCTCATAGAAAGTCTCCCACCAATGTTTGACATGGGGGATGACCTTGAGAAACACAAATTTAATATTTTCTCTATCAGAAAAGTTTTGGATAAAAAAATACCCTTTTATAAGGTTTAAACATTTATCTACAAAATCCACATCTATTTGACCTTCAAATATGAATATCAAAATTTCTCTGTATCTTGAAGGGGGTTGTGCCTCCACTTGAGGTGGATGTGTCACTTATTGGTGATCATTAAAGGATTTTTGAAAATTTGTCCATCATCTCATTCCTCTATTGCTCAAGGGATTCCTTGAGAAACATTTTGAAAGGATATCATGTCCCTTCATATTTATTTTCTCCACCATGGATAGTTTCTTGAGCGTGTGAGAGTAGTTTTCCTCAAGAGAAACAAGGTCGAGACCCAACTCTCTATACCCTTATCGCATCGACGAAATGCACTAAAAAATAATAAGGAGCATGTAAGGTATATAGAGAGGTAGTAGGGGGGACCAGAGGGCCCATAGTGATAATAGTGGAGGCCATTCAATGTAAGGTGGACTAGGTCCACTATATTATTAAATAAGGCCCACTATGGTAGTTAGATATAATAAATGGGTAGTTAGATATAATAAATGTAAGAGGACTTCTTAGAAGGTTCTACTTATAGAAGATTTGTTAAGTACCTATACCATATCTGAAGATATACTTCAATATTACCAAGAATAAACCATAAACCATTCACCATAACATGAACACAAGAAATAGGGAAAACCCTTGAGGTAGGGTAACACCATATATTAATCCTTATGGAAGGATAAAACTCCTCAAGCAATCCTTGCTTGTACAATCATAATATTTTTCACTATGCTTCATTACATTACTTACACTTCTTTATATAGCTCTCTCTATCTCCTAGGAACTTTCTAGAGAGCCTTCTCACATTTATTACATCCAACTACCATAGTAGGACTTTATTAATACAGTGGACCTAGTCCACCTTACAATTAATGACCACATTCTCATATATTAAATGACTTTCACTAATAAAACATAAATACATCCCCATTGGGTACCTTCCTAGGTACCCCATATTACCTCCCTAGGTATACTACATTCAATCCCCCTACACATGTTTCATCCTTGAAACATGAGAAGAAACAATACAATATGACCGACTAAGCAATTTAGCCAACTAGTACCAAGTACGACCATCCATCCATCCCAATGGAAGTTGAACATGATGTTTATATGCTACCTTGCCACCCTGATCTTGCTTTGCATCATGTCAAGGTTGTCATGGGATTGTTTCTATAGCTTGAGCTCTTCCCCTAGTGTCGGTAGTCCTCCATGCACCTCTTGATTGGTTTCTTGTTGGGTGCCTTGCTAGTTCATAAATGTGTTTATGCACACACCCTTTCCTTGATGACTGTTGTGTCTCTATATGATATGGATGGTGATATAAAAAAACTATAGGAATTTGTTCTTTTTTCTTTAAATCTGCAACACTTTGTTCCTTTGAGTCAATGACCTCCTTAGCTTCCTGATTATGTCCTTATAGTTTTTCTTCATCTTCATCTATAGACTCTGCCTCTGATTCAACTTCAGACTCGACAACAACTTCTTTGTTAGCTTCCATGGGCCCATCTTTCTTACTGAGAGACACATCCTGCAATGTGATTTTCTTTTTCTTGTACCACAACTTCAAAAACTTATTTTTCAAATTAATATTAATGCTACCCACTATTTCTATCCAAGGATATCCCAAAACAATATCCACTTCATCCATATCCATAGCATAAAAATATGAATGAAACACATATTTATCCATGGTAATCTTTAAATCTTTAAAAATTTGAACATTTTCACCCTCAACCTGTCTGATTTGAATATTCTTTACTGGAACTTGCAATCTATTAACCAACTAAACATTAATAAAATTATGCATGCAACTAGGGTTAATATAAATAATGATATTTTCTTTATGAATACAACCATGAACATGTAACATAGATTTGACACATGAAAATAAAATCTTGGTTCTCTCTGTATCCTTATTTTTTCCATGAGACCACTTGTCTAACAATATTTTTTCAAATTTTTCATTGGAGAGTATCATCATCTCCTTATAATCAAGCGATTTCCACCAACTGACAACATCACCTTGCAATTTGAGATCTACCCAATGGGGGAAATTATCTTCCCATGCTGACTTTATTTGTATAATGAATGATTAAACACTAGGGACATCACATTTCTCTGTAAAATACATCTTTCTATGAAAAACCCCAAAAATAGAACAATAAGTTACGACAGAAAATCGCGGCATTTTTCGGAAAAACCCTGAAAACCTATTGGATTTAAAATGATCATAACCTTACTTCCCGAACTTGGTTTCGGTTGATATTTTTTTTTAAATTGGGTATTATTCCAAGAGGAATTCAAATACCCAATTTGTTTTTCCAATTTCATCTTGTAAAGCTTCATATCTGAACCTGAAGTGCGCCGTCCTCTTTTTCTTCCATAGAAAAAATTCTGCAAAAAGAGAAAATCATTCTTCCCTTCTTTGGCCAATGAAAGTGCTATAATACCACTTGTTAAGAACCAAAGACTAAATGCAAAAGAACCAAAACAAATATACAAGAATAATATGCAAAATCTCATTTATTATTATCAAACCCTTAGGGTAGGGAAACACCATACAATGGATCATATTATGGAAGGGATACTCTCCTGTTCACTTGCCTCTTTGAGGGGAAATCCTCCTATTGATATACCACTCCAAATACAATAATTTTCTTCATGTCTCATTACATTTTTTGAACCCCTTTATATAGTGGTACCATCACCTAAGAACGTTCTAGAGGAGGAATCTTCTAGAAGTAGAACCTTCTAAGAAGTCCTCTTACATTTATTATATCTAACTACCATAGTGGACCTACTCCACCTTACATTGTATGGCCTCCACTATTATCACTATGGGCCCTCTGGCCACCCCACTACCTCTCTAGCTACCTTACAAGATTAATCCTATAGAATGTTCTTAGGTGATGGTAACAATATATAAAGGGTTTCAAGCAATGTAATGAGACATGAAGAGAATTAAAGTATTTGGAGCGGTAGCTCAATAAGAGGATGCCCCCTCGAAGAGGCAAGTGAACATGAGAGGAACCCTTCCATAATAGGATCCAGTGTATGATGTTTCCCTACCTCAAAGGTTTCTATAATAAAGTTTTGGTTTTCTATATTGTTCTCTGAATCTTTGTGGTATTTTTGTATGCAAGTATTTGGTTCTTAAAAAGTGGTAACGTAGAAATTTCCTTGGCAAACATTATGGAGAAATATTTTTTATTTTTGCAGATTTTTTTTTCGGAGAAAAAAAAGAGGGCCGCAACATTCCAGAAATTTTTGGTATATTTCTGTGAAAAAATTGTAGAAACTGGTTCTAGATCTGATTTCCTCTTAGAAAAACACCCCATTTGAAAAAACAAATCGTCTGAAACGGAGTCCAGGAAGTCAAGATATTAAAGTTTTAAAATCTGCAAATTTTCAAGGTTTTTTCTGCAGACGGTGACGCAATTTTTTATTTATTTATGTCGCATCTGGAGGTCGAATTTGCCCAAACAAATTACATATCTGAGTTCCTCTCACAATTTCACCCAATTTCAAAAAACAAATCAGCCGAAATGGAGTATGGGAAGTGAATTTATGAGCATTTTAAATTCAATAGTTTTTCAGGGTTTTTTCGGAAAATGCCACGATTTTCTGCAGTAATTTGTTCTATTTTTTCAGTTTTTTATTGACGATGGAGGGACTGTAGAGTTCATAAATTTTCATAGGGTCCTAAGATGACTATTTCTTCTCAAACCCTCAAATAAATTATACAAATTACTGAAGCATTCAAAGCCCAATTGTTTGACACATTGAATGATAGATTGGATGGCTTTATAGATGCCCTCAAGGATAGTTTTTGTAGTATTAAAGATTCTTTGGATAACATGCATGAGAATTTTCTTATGGCGGACCTTAGGGATGAATATAATAAATAAATATATGATTGGTATTATTTTTAGGCCGATTGCGATGATTGGTATATGGATAGTTGTCATGTCTAGGAGGACAACCACTTCCATATTTTATTTGATGACTCTACTCCACCTTCTGTAGAGAACATCAATGTCCCACATCAAGAACTAGTTAACAACATCTAGCCTGCATATTCTACAATGGTATTGTTCCTTCCAGATTCATCTTTGATCATCTCCCACTATGTGGATGAATATTCTTATTTGGATCCACATGATAGGTGTCAGTATTGGGAGCATCATTTTCAGTTGTTTATTGGGTGTCGATATCTTTCATGTGGGGTTCACATGAGCAATTGGACTTGAGACCGTGGTTTAAAATGGTGGTTGGACTATTTCAACATGGTGTCTACCATTTCTCAATGGGATCCTATTTCTCTAGTCTACTTCAGCACTATGGTCCACACTTATCCATGGGACCGTGGTATATGGTTGTACATCAAACGTTGAGGACAACGCTTTCATATAGAGAGGTATGGGGGGGCACAGATGGCCCATAGTAATAATAGTGGAGGCCATTCAGTGTAAGGTGGACTAGGTCCACTATATTATTAAATAAGGCCCACTATGGTAGTTAGATATAATAAATATAAGAGGACTTCTTAGAAGGTTCTACTTCTATAAGATTTCTCCTCTAGAATGTTCTTAGGTGATGGTAGCAATATATAAAGGGGTTCAGGCAATGTAATGAGACATGAAGAGAATTATTGTATTTGGAGAAGTAGCTCAATAGGAGGATGCCCCCTCAAAGAGGCAAGTGAACATGAGAGGATCTCTTCCATAATATGATCCATTGTATGGTGTTACCCTACCTCAAGGGTTTCTATAATAAAGTTGTGGTTTTCTATATTGTTCTATGAATCTTTGTGGTATTTGTGTATGCAAGTATTTGGTTATTAACAGAGTAGACCACTCTAATACCACTGATCCAAATTTATGAGCGGAAATAAATGAAAACATATATTTATAATATTAAAATAGAGACACAGTGAACAATACTAGGGATATAGTAAAACGTGATTTCTGTTAAATACAAAATACTGTAAAATGTAGATTGAAAACAAGCTTGCTAGAATAGTGGAAAATTATCTCTTAGAAAAGATGTGACGGCTATGCTCATTCAAAAGAAGATGAGTACAATGAGGATCCAAAGGAATTTTTACAATAAACATGAATGAAAAAACCATAGACATCAAAAAACCTAAACCTAGGATATGAAACGCGAAAAGTCATGTGGGCCCCATTGGGGTAAGTTAGTACATCAACTTCCCGGGGTCATAACTTTTGCATATGATATTTATTTAGGGTGAATGATAGCTCATTGGAAATATATTGATGAGGATATTAAATTAAGGGGATAAATAAGAGCCTTTAACTATTATTGAGGCCCCCTATCGTGAAAAAACAATGTTTAGGCCCTCAAAATGGCCTCAAATTTTTGGGACCTGAAAAACTGCTAAAATAACAATTTTTCAAAAACTATTTTGAGCCAGTTGGAATAGGTGGGTGGACCTAGAGATCCTCCTAGATTAACCCATGATAGGAATAAAATTTAGGAAAAAAATAACATAGTTTTTAGATATTTTGAAGTGGGTGAAGATGTTTTTCTAAAAGTGAAAGTGAAAAGAAGTTTGTTAAGAATGGGTTGTTGCCCAAAGTTGGAAGTGAGATATTGTGGGCCTTTTAAAATATTAGAGAATATAGGGCCATTTGCATACATCCTAGCATTTCATGCATCCATGAGAGTAAATAATGTATTTCATGTGTCATTATTAAATAAATATTTTCATCACTCTAACCACATGATTGATTGGACTATGATCCAGGTGGAAAATGAAGGGGATTTCCAAGTGGAACTAGAATGCTTCCTAGAATGAAAAGTCAAAGTGCTCAAGAAAAAATCCATAAGCCTGGTAAAGTTTTAATGGACCTACTATGGTCCTGAGGATGAAACAATGAACATGAAGAAACTATGCAGGAGGAATATGCACAATTTTTTTTCAAATTTGAATAAAACGTAAATTGAAAATGCAAAACCCCATTTTTGGACAACTAGAGTTCTAGAAACATATCTCATAATTATGGTCACCTAATATAAAAAAAACCAATAAAAGAATGGTGCAGCTTGATGGATTGAGAGCAGTGAAGGGGGCACATTCCTCGGGTTAATAGGTTGAGAGAAATATGAGATTTTGGTTGGGACTGTTGTTGGAGGGTAAACATTGCATAATTTTCTTTCTTTTCGAAATATTGTAATGTGATATAAATTTATATATGTATTCAGCATAGTGTTGTGAACCAAGGATGATGCACAATTTTAGGGAAGGGGGAGTGTAATGTCCCCACTATAATCCCTAGTTTAATTAATGCATAATGTATATATGAATGTGGCTATGGCCAAGTGATGTAATATGCAATGTATTTTATATTTTTAAATAAATAAAATGGTATACCAATTGTTGGGGGATATGGAAAGAGATGACGGATTCTTTTTTCCACAAGAGAAGAGAGTGTTTAAGAGGGATCCAAGGGGGAAATTAATTATGGGTATTAATTCAACCCATTTTCCTGAATTTTTGTTAAGCCCTAATATTGGCTCATTACCCCTTAATTCGGGCATATTATATTAGTAATGTTATTTTATTTATGTTGGCTTTAGGCCATTAGTTGTAATTATACCTCCTAGTCTCCTATGTATACCAAGGAGACATTTTCATTTTGAATCATCTTGTACTTGAACATTTAAGTGGGGTAAAAGAAGGTTGCCCCCTCGAACATGCTTATTATATGAAATTATCTCTCTTTCAAGGTGTTGAGTACCTTTTTTGAGTTTTTTCTATGCTATATTGATATTTGGTTCTTAACATATGGTATCAGAGCTCAAGGTCTTGGGGTTTCACTGCTACATCTGAGACACCTTGGAATTTTCACTATAACTTTTTTTCTACAATGTTTCAGAAGAAATTTCTAGGAGGATATTTAGCATACAGATCAAGGTACATTGGGTTCAAAATTTATCTCTTGAGGCCTTATACTTTCAGAGATACAACCTGTACAAGAAAGGGTTCTGGAATCATCATGAACTGAGTCATTGTGGAATTTTCTCTATAAAAACATTTCTGTAACATTTTAGACCCTAAACTCCGGAGGCTATTTACATAAATTAGTAAGGTATCTGTGGTAAAATTTCATCTTCTGGGTCATCTTAAATTTGTAGATACACCCTGTGTAAGATAAGGTATCTGAATAGTCCTATTGACTAGTCTTAAGAAGGTGTTATAGATAAAACAATCATAACTTATTCCTAGAGTATCCAAATTTAGTGGGATTGGTTTCATTGGATCATGAACAATCTGTAGTATTTCTAGTGTGAGTTTCAGAATTTTATATCAACTATTTTGTGCACGGAATGCTATACAAGTGAGATCTCCTGGAAAGGACAAAAATCGGCAAGTTGTGTGGAAGTTACCATAAATTTCACTTGGCACATCCAATTTTGATCAAAACTATGGCATTTCAGAGAAGAAATATCAAAGAACTACATAAAATAAAGTTTCATACCCAGAAGAGTTGAAACTTTGGAGATACAATAGAAGAAATATTGTCTAGCAGAACCACCTCAAAATTAAGGTTCAAAAGTGATACTTGACCAACATGCCACCAAAAAAGGGAACTTATACACCAAATAAGCCTCTAGAAAATCCTAATTGAACTCTTGATGAAGGTGAAGAAATGCGTAGGGACATAAATGAACTACAAAATAAGATGGATTCAATAGAAGCTAAGTTGGATACTAAGATGGATTCAATGGAAGCTAAGTTGGATACCAATATGGATGGTTTAAAAGGGGAGATCATGGAAGTATTGAAAAATTTCGTAACAGAGAAGACACCTAAAAGTGAAAATGCATCCCAAGAAATTCATGATGAGGACACAGGGAATGTGAATCAAGAATGGAGAAACTCCAACTTTGGTTTGAAGACCAACCACATTCCTAATATTGATATGAGGAAGTTTGATGGCAAGGACCCAATCACATGGATACTCCAGATGGAGAAATTATTTGATCTCCATAATGTATCACATACATAAAAGGTACGAATTGCTTCTTTATATTTAGAACCTAATCAATTTGTATGGTATTGATGGCTTTGTTCTCATAAATCACTCGTCACTTGGACAATTTTCATGAAAGAAATGATAGCACACTATGAGGATACAAGAAGCAATACCTTCTTTAGCCAATTGATAAATCTCAAGCAAAAGGGTTCAGTTACCGAGCACATTGAGAAATTCCAAAGATTGAATATAAAGGTAACCGATATTCTAGATGAGCACATGATTGATGTATTCATAAGAAATTTAAAGGATAAAATTCAACATGAGGTTCTCCTTTGGGAACCCAAATCATTGGAGAATGCATTTAAGGTGGAAAGAAATGTTGAAAGTAAAAATATGGCTATAGCTAGTAGAAGGACCAATCCTAGCATCTATAGAGATAACAATGCTCCTTGTAAAACACCTCAACAATTGGAGGAAAGAAAAATAAAAAGGTTTATGCTTTAATTGTGACAGAAAGTATAGTAAGGGACATAAGTGTGGTGAGAAGAAATTATTCTACATAGATTGTGAAGAGGAAGAAGAAGAAGAAGAAGAACCATCTCAAGATGAAAATGTAGAAGCAATTTCATTTGAAGAGTTGACTCCCACGATATCGTGTGATGCATTGGATGGAATTAGCACTCCTAAAACCCTCAAGATCGAAGGAAACATCAAAAATAAAAAGGTAATAGTCCTAATTGATTATGGAAGTACTCATAATTTCATTCACTATAAATTAGCCAAATATCTCAATTGCTTTGTATATCCAGCGCCAGAGTTTCAAGTAATGATTGCAGATGGAGGAAATATCAATTTATCAGGAAAATGCAATAAGATAAATCTTAATATGGGGGAATATGTAATGAATAGTCCAATGATTTCTATACCCATGGGTGGTGAAGATGTTGTACTAGTAATCCAATGGTTATAATCATTAGGAACACTTTTAATTTTCAAGAACTTTTCATGAAATTTTCATAAGAAGTAAAAGAATTTGAGTTAAGAGGTATCACAGGGAAACCTGGTACGGTGATAAGCTCTAACGTCATGAAAAAATTATTGAAAAAGGGGCATCAAGGTGTTATTGCAAAACTATTCTCACTAGATATTCAAACATCTAAGCCATATATTCCTCAAGATCTCCAAAGGATCATTGATAAGAATTCCAAAGTATTTGAAGATATTCCCAAAGGTCTTCTACCCACTCGAAATCATGATCATGAAATTCACCTAATTCATGGGAGTGTTCCTCCTAACATTAGGCCATACAGATACCCTTATGCCCAGAAGAGTAAAATTGAGTGCATGGTTGAATAAATGTTAGAGGCTGGCATTATTAGACCTAGCCAAAGTTTTTACTCTACACCAGTGGTAATGGTATTCAAGAAAGATATCTCATGGCGTATGTGTCTAGATTATAGAGATCTCAATAAGATCACTATTAAATTTAAGTTTCCCATTCCCGTCATTGATGAATTGTTAGATGAACTACATGGAGAAATATATTTCACAAAATTGGATCTATGTTCAGGGTATCATCAGATCAGAATGAAGGAAGAATATATCCCAAAAACAACATTCGGAACTCATGAAGGCCATTATGAATTTTTGGTCATGCCTTTTGGCCTTACAAATGCACCTTCCACATTCCAAGGGTTTATAAATTCCATTTTCAAGCCCTTCAAAAATTTGTTTTAGTATTTTTTGATGATATACTAATCTATAGCAAGTCTTGGGAGGATCATGTGTGACATGTTGACAAGGTGCTACAAATACTAAAGGAGAAACAACTATATGCCAAACTATCCAAATGTTTCTTTGGAGTAAAGGAGGTAGAGTATTTGGGTCATATTGTGTCTCATGAAGGTGTCAAGGTAGACCCTAACAAGATTAAGGCCATGATGGACTGGCCGATTCCAAAAACATTAAAGAATCTTAGAGGATTTTTGGGTTTGACAGGTTACTACCGCAAGTTTGTTTAGAACTATGGAAGAATAGCAGCATCTTTAAGGGCACTAACTAAGAAGGATGCATTTTCATGGACTCTAGAGGAAACTAAAGATTTTGAACAACTTAATGGGGTGATGTGTAAAGTTCTTGTCTTGACCACTCCAGACTTCACAAAAACCTTTATTGTGGAATGTGATGCCTCGGGAAATGGAATTGGTGTTGTCCTAATGGAAGAAACAAGGCCCCTGGATTTTGAAAGTCAACCACTCAAGGAAAAGGACTTACACAAACCCATTTATGAGAAGGAAATAATGGCAATACTACACGCATTGAAGAAATGGCATCCTTACCTAATAGGTAGGCACTCAAGGTCAAAACAGATCATGATAGTCTTAAATACTTCTTGGAACAAAGACTATCTTTAGAAGAACAACAAAAATGGGTAACCAATATATGGGGTTATGATTTTGAAATCGACTATAAAAAGGGGAAGCAAAATGTTGTGGCAGATGCACTCTCAAGAAAGGATGAAGATGTTGAGGCTTTTCTCTGTGTTATCTCGATCATCCAACCCGATTGGATAATAGAAGCAAGGGATGAATGGAAGAATGATGAAAAAGTGTGGACTCTCATTCAAAGGTTGCAACAGGATTCCAGTGCATCAGATACATTTACATGGAAAAATGGTTCCCTATGGTACAAATATCGCTTATATTTATGTAATAACTCCCAACTCAAACAAAAGGTACTATTGGAATTGCACACCTCTCTAGTAGGAGGGCACTCGGGATTTTTGAAAACCTACCATAGAGTTAAGAATGATTTTTTTGGGGATGGCCTTAAAAGTAATGTTCAAAGGTTTGTGGCAAAATTCTTGGTTTGCCAACAAAATAAGGTGGAAACAATTAAGACCTTAGGTCTTTTACAACCATTATCCATCCCAAGTCAGCTCTGGGAGGAGGTTTCCATGGATTTCATCACAAGGTTACCAAAGTCTGAAGGAAAGAGTGTCATCATGGTGATTGTTGATAGATTGACCAAGTACAGACATTTTTGTGCACTCTCTCATCCCTTCAAATATAGTACAGTTGCCACCGCATTCATGGAGACAGTTCAAAAGCTACATGGCAACCCAAAGATTATTGTAAGTGATAGAGATCCCATCTTCACTGGACATTTTTGGATAGAATTATTTTCTTGTTTGGGTACTCAATCGGCTCATAGATCATCCTATCATTCTTAATATGATGGACAAACTGAGATAGTGAACAAATGTCTGGAAGACTACCTTCGTTGCTTTGTCTCTGATAAACAAACACAATAGTTCAAATGGTTACCCTTGGCAGAATAGTGGTATAACACTTCCTTTCATAGTGCAACAAAAATGACACCATTTATGGCACTTTATGGATACCACCCTCCTTCCATCACTTCTTCTCTAAAATAAAAATCTAAGGTTCAAGCAATGGAAGATCACATCGAGAATCAACAACAAGTTCTCCAAATCTTAAAGGACAACCTAACCATGGCACAAAATCACATGAAACAACAAGCAGATCAACATCGTAGTGAAAGAAGTTTTGAAGTAGGGGATTAGGTGTTCTTAAGACTACAACCATACAAACAGATGTCCCTCAAGAAAGCCAAGAAGGATAATAAATTATCACCAAAGTACTATGGCCCTTATAAGTTGTTGCAAAAGATTGGTACTATGGCATAGAAATTGGAGTTGCCTACATCTTCACGAGTACACCCGATTTTCCATGTTTCATGCTTAAAGAAGGTTATAGGCGACAAGATACTAGTTCAAACTATATTTCCAGAACTTGATGAAGAAGTAAAAATCATATTGGATCCTGAAGCCATCACTAACATAAGAATTCACCAGCTGAGGAATAGATCCATTTCAGAGTATCTCATTAAATGGAGGAAACTACGGGCTGAAGATTCCACTTGGAAAGATGAGTATTTTATATAGAAGCATCCATAGTTACTCAAGCGTTGCAGACAACACTTGTCTCAAGGGGAGGGGCATGTTAAGCCCTAATATTGGCTCATTACCCCTTAATTGGGGAATATTATATTAGTAATGTTATTTTGTTTATGTCGTCTTTAGGCTATTAGTTGTAATTATACCTCCTAGTCTCCTATATATACCAAGGATACATTTTCATTTTGAATCATCTTGTACTTGAACATTTAAGTGGGGTAAAAGGAGGTTTCCCCATCAAAGAGGCTTATTATCTAAAATTATCTCTTTTTCAATGCATTGAGTACTTTTTTCTGAGGTTTTTCTATGCTATATTGATATTTGGTTCTTAACAATTTTATTATCATTGGGGATAAATTCTAATTTTTTTGTTTGAGTGTACGAGAGCCCAATCATTAAACTCATGTAAGAGGGTGGGTGTGAGAGTCACATTCCATAGTTATTGGAGAGCATGGGGCTGAGTAAAATTATTTTTGGAAAGAGTGTAATTCAAGCAAGTAAGACAAAATAGAGAAACACAATTCATATGGGCAGTTACACGGATTTTTTACACATTGAGTTTTACATGAGACACAAGTAGGGAGAAGAGTAAATAACATTGGAGATAGAGAAAGAAGACTGGGAGAATTCTAGAGCATGAAAGAGTGTATTGGAGCACTTTGGAGCTAAAGAATGAAGAAACAATTTTCAGGCTCGAAGAGTAAACTCTTGTGTGAGTTACACTATAACACCAAGTGGTTGTTGTTGTTGTTGGTAGTTTTCATGGCAGTGAGTTCCCTTGAGTTCCTAATAGATATATTTGTAGTTACTTATGCTAGAGTGACCTTGATAAATCAATGATATGCCTGATGGACTAAGAGAAGTGAAGGGATACATTCCTTGGGTTGGGAAGGTCAAGAGGAAGAGAGCTAGAGGAAATTCAGTATTAGTTGTAGGAGAATACTAGTGGGTTGTGGGACATTGAGTTGTGAGAGGACTGTGAGAGACATCCTTTTTTGTGGATTCCTAGCCATAGCTTGGGGGTGATGTGATGTTGAGATTTGGGACAACAAGTCTACGGTTGGGTGGAACATCGTTCCCAAGCAACTGATTTCACATCTATTTTTAAAACATAATTGTTTATCTGTTTTCCTGTGTTAATTTATGAGTTTAACTGTTGTGTGTTTTACTCTGTGCATGAGAATGAATTATATGATGTTATGGTGAAATTATTAGTTGAAATTATGTTTTTAACTAGTACAAACAGTTGCTTGAGCTTGATTATTACATTATTCTTAATTCAAGGTTTAAATGTATTTGTTAATCGATTTAGTAGTAATGGTAACAAATTCCGGTGCAATGCTCAAATCATCGTGCTTGGTGGGGATATTTTTCACGCGTAGTACAAATCTTGTTGTGCATGTATCATGAATAGTTGTCACACACAATACATTGGCTATTGCATGTGTGGTTTCTTGAATGAGGATGCAACAATCACGTTAATTTAGAATGATGTAGATACATTTAATTATATGGTATCAGACAATTGTTAAATATGTGCATAATTCGTAGCTGGTAAGATACATGAATTTAGTTAACAAAAAAATTCAAATTTATTTGGTTTTCCACAAGTAATGTTCCTTGGTTAAGTTGGGGGATGTTATGTTAGGATATTTAGACACTTAGGAGTTAGTTAAGATATACTTGGTCTAATATGTCGTTAGGTAAAAGTGTGTTTCTTTAGTATGCATTAGTATGCATTTGTAGTTAGGCAATCCGACGGTCACGATATGTTCCCGACATAG
>ML781474.1:689871-711667 GCA_009831015.1 Picea engelmannii | reverse complement strand
TTCAATGAGAAGGTCATGTACAAAGATCAGTTGTAGGGAAAGAAATAGGAAACAGAAAAACAAGAATACATAGTGCTTGATGAGATCACTGAAAAAGAAATTCCAAAGGAACCAGAAAATCAAAATGTACAACAACAGGAGCAACAGGTACCTCAAACACCTGCAAGTGTTGTTCGAATATCTACTAGGTTAAGTATACCCCCTGAACGATACTCTCCTTCATTATATTATTTATTGTTAACTGATTCTGGTGAATTAGAATGTTATGAAGAGGCAATGTAGGTAGACACCAAAAATAAGTGGGAGAAAGGCATGAAAGAGGAAATGTATTCCTTGGAAAATAACCAAACTTGGGACTTGGTTCAGTTGCCTGCGGGAAAAAGAGCATTGCAGAATAAATGGGTTTACAAGTTGAAGGAAGAAGATGGAGGAGAAAAGAGGTACAAGGCTAGACTTGTTGTAAAGGGGTTTGCACAAAATAAAGGTATAGATTTTGATGAAATATTTTCTCCTGTTGTTAAAATGAATTCAATTAGGACTATTTTAAGTCTTGTGGCAGTAGAAGATTCGCATCTTGAACAGTTAGATGTAAAAACAACTTTTCTCCATGGGGATTTGGAGGAAGAGATTTATATGCAGCAGCCACAGGAGTATGAGGTCAAAGGGAAGGAGAATTTGGTATAAAGGTTGAAGAAGATCTTGTATGGCCTAAATAAAGCTCCAAGGCAGTGGTATTTGAAGTTTGAAAGGTTTATGACAGAACAGGGTTATAGTAGATGTCATTTTGATCACTGTGTTTATTTTTAAAAGCTAGAAAATGGAAGCTTTATTATCTTGCTATTGTATGTAGATGACATGCTTGTTGCAGGGACTAATATGCAGGATATAAATGTGCTCTAGAAGAAATTAGCCAATTCATTTGTGATTAAGGATTTGGGTGCTGCAAAGAAAATCCTTGGCATGAGAATAACAAGAGACGGGAAAAATCACAAACTGACATTGTCTCAGGGTGAGTACATAGAGAAGGTGTTGGAGAGGTTTAGAATGCAGAATGCAAAACTAGTTAGTACACCTTTGGCCAGCCATTTCAAATTAACTAAGGAAATTTGTCCCAAGACACAGGAGGAGATAGAATATCCAGGGTCCCTTATTCATCAGCAGTTGGCATCTTGATGTATGCAATCGTTTGCACAAGACCAGATATTGCACATGCAATGGGAGTTGTGAGCAGGTATATGAACAATCTAGGTAAAGAACATTGGGAGGGCAGTAAATTGGATTCTCAGTTATTTGAGAGGTACTACTACACATGCATTATGTTTTGGAGGTTCAGACACTTTTCTATAGGGATATGTTGATTTAGATATGGCAGGTGATAAAGACAGTAGGAGGAGCACCACAGGGTATGTTTTTACTATAGGTGGAACAACAGTAAGTTGGATTTTGAAACTGCAAAAGGTTGTTTCACTTTCAACAACAGAGGCATAGTATGTTGCTACTACAAAGGCTAGTAAAGAAATGATTTGGTTACAAAGGTTTATGGAGGAATTGGGAAAGAAGCAGGAGAACAGTCGGTTGTACTATGACAGTCAGGGTGCCATTCACCTTGCAAAGAACTCAGCCTTCCATTCGAAGGCTAAGCATATATAGTTGAGGTACCACTTCATATGATCTTCCTTGGAAGATGGACAATTGAATATGGAAAAGATACACACTAGCCAGAATACTGCAGACATGTTAACAAAGGGAGTAACTAGGGAGAAACTGAGTTCCTGCTCAGTTTCAGTTGGTCTTCAAGAATGAATATGAAAATGAGAAATTTTCCAGGTCCATGAAGGTTCAGAGTCTAGCATATACAACAGCGGTGGAGTTGTTGAGATCAGTCTCCAAGTGGGAGATTGTTGGTTGTGGAGCCTGATTATCTTCCTGATTCAGAGGTCCTTGCTTTCAACCATGTTTATACCCCATGAAGTATTTACACCCCATAAGTATGTACACTTTTCCAGGTGGGGGACTGCAGAGGGGGGGCACCCCCTCTGCGGGGTCCGGGGGCAAGCGGGGGTTCGAGGGCGAAGCCCCCGAAGAAAAAATTGCCTTGTAAAAGTATATTGTAATTTCATTGTAAATCTGAATTGTTCATTATAAGGTAGCATATCTAACGGTAGAGATTATGTTAGGGTTTTTTTCCCTAGAAGGAAACCCTCTTTTATGAGGGAAATCTATTGTGGCTATGGATGATGGTGAATATTGTATTCTGAGAGAGGAGACTATGAGAGAAAGAAGAGGAAGTTACAACGGGTTTTGTTGTAGGTTGTATCCCTTCATTTGTTGGATAATAATAAAGGAAGGACCTAGCAATTTCTCTGGTGGACGTAGCCCACACTGGGTGAACCATGTAAATCTATGTCTCTCTTGTATTGTGTATCTTCTATGTTTTATTTCCACATTTGTTTTATTTTATTGCTCTGCAGTCCTATTTTTCTAACACTTACATGACTACTGACAGTGACCAAAGCCTACACCAAAAGGTGTTTTTCGCATTTCGACATTTCACGATTTCGCATGTCATGAATTCTTGTTGTGAGGCATCTCGACTCTCCAAGTTGCGATTTCCAAAATGGATTTTAGTTGTTAGCGCCTTCCTCCAACTCTAGAAAATGTGACAAGAGCCTATGACCACTCACTAATCATTTGATAACTTCTCTCTTTAGATCAACGGTCCACGATCTGTGGTGATCGGATGGCTATCCTTCACCACGAAACTTCAGCTTTCGGGACTTTGGGGGAGAGTTGATGCTAAAACTCCTGAAACTAAATTCCTGGAATGAAATCACTCGATGATGTGTCATGATCCATGTGTCTACTACATGTCACTCAGAATTGTGATTTCCAGGTTCTTGAAATGCCAAATCAACTTGAAACTTGTCCTTATATGATTGCGCCACATGTCCTTTCTGACGTAGGCTGCCACCTGTCCTTGCTGACATGGTCTACCACATTCACCTCTTGGGTCTGATGGCCTAGATTTTTCCTTGATCTAATGACTAGGATTATTTCATGATTTCTCATATCATGAGTTCGAGAGGTTAGGGAACCCCATTCTTTTGATCTTTGATTTCTCAGTCTGTGAAACTCTGAAATGGAGTATTTGTTGATGTGCTTATTTTGGGATTTTGGCATTTCGCATTTCACAACTTCGGGACTCCTGTGATGAAGAGTCTTGACTCTTGACTCCTCCAACTCCCGGTATCTGAAACTCCAAAATGGAGTCAGATCAATGTTCCAAAATCTTGATGATTCGATGGTCTAGATATTTTCGTGATTTCGCATATCGCGAGTTTCTACCATGAGTAGCTTCCTTGACTCCTCCAACTCCCGATATCCAAAACTATGAAACGTCGTGATTTTTCATTTTGTGATTTCATCATTCTTGTCGTGAGTTTCCTTGACACCTCCAACTCTCAGTATCCGAAAATCTGAAATAGAGATTAAGTCGTGGTTTTGCATTTCGCAATTTTCTACCGTGAGTTTCTTCCTTGACTCCTGGAATTTACGCTTTTGAATGGGATCCAGTGATCACTTGTTGAACTGGCCATTTCCATGCCATTATCCCTGTGTTGTTGGTTGTAATCTTTGCCATCAATGACAAACATGTATACTCTGCACTATCTCTTCTGATCTTATCAAGCTTGCTCTACTGCGTCTTCCCAAAATACTTCTAGTGCTCGCCTGGCACATTCTTCCTGTACTTAAGCCATCGTCATTGTTGTACTTTCCATCAATGACAAGAATACACTACCTGTAAAACATGCCAACAGTATGCTCCTTTATTTCTATTTTCCTATGTAACTTCATATTGAGGGTTCTCAAGTTGTAAAAGAAGTAATTACATGTATTTTCATCTTCCCTTTCAAATTTCTTTACATGAGTTAGAATATATAGAAAAGTGTGTAGTGATGATAAAAAAGAAAAAGAGAGGGAAGTTGAGAATAAATTCAAATTTGATTATGTACCCCCTTTATTTATCCTTATCCTTTAAGTACATTTCCCATACCTCATTCTATTTGTCCTTGCTTCTTTCGTTCGATCTCTTCTTCCTTCTTTTTTATTTGTTTCTCCTTCTTTCTTTGTTGTTTTGTGGCTGCTTTAGCTGCTACTGCTTCTTCTTATACCACTTTATATCATTGCTACTCAACTTCCTCCTCTTTTCTCCTTTTGTTTTTTTATGTTTCAACAACTTCTGCTTCTTTTCTTTTTCTCTCTTCCTCAACTACTTTTGCTACTATTTTTGTTTCCACCTTGGATTTATTTGATGCTACTACTACTGATACCTCTTCTTTGATTTTCTTTTGGGCCTCTCTAACTTTCTTCTCATCTTCTATTCTTCCCAATGGTTTGACTCTCCTTTTAAAAATTATGTCGTGGTAAGTTTTGGCTCAACAATGGATTCCTTCTTCCTCCCAGATGTCAGTTTTATAATCCCATATGTACTTGTAGCCACTACAGTCAATGTTGATGACATCCAGGGGATCATCCATATAGAATATTTCTTCACTGTAGTGGAAAGATGCCAACATGTTCACATATTCTTGAGCTTCTTTGACATATTTAAATGAATACGAACCAACCCAAAGTGGGAGAGGAGGCCAACTTGTATTTCTTATCTCTGTACAATTCTTAACCTATCCCATCTATGGCTATTTGGTATGCAATATTCTTTAGCACTAATTTGTTTGAGAAAATTTTTGGAAGTAAGTGTGAGGATTTGGTAGCTCCATATATATTGATGTAGGTGACATCTTCCAGGAGATATCGACCCATTTTCCTTTTAACTATGGCCCATGCATTATCCTTCATGCAAGGTGTTGGTGATCCAAATTTCAGTTGGTACAGTGGGATCAAGAATTTTTTGCATATCTTCTAATACTCAGAATGATATTTATGACCCCATAATATTTTTTAGTAGATGTGGATTGGAGGATCAGTAGGTTTCCAGGCCCATCCCATCTGAGGGTAAGAGTGGAAATTTCACATCACATTAAGAAGGTAGGATGGCATATGGAAATTTTAAAACTCCCCTAGAGCAATTTTCTTTGTTGCTATGAGTGCTTCCTCTAGGGAAGAGGATAATATGTCTACCCATTTTAAGGTTGAGCCAATATCTGCAACATAATACAAGAGGGGTACTCATGTTATTTTAAATTTATTGGCGTCGAGTTCCCTGTACAACTTTCATATTATTTCCACTATGTATTGGTATGGAAATATGAGTAGATGTGTGGGACATTCATTGGATGGCCTAGTCTTGAACACCTTTCCATGCTTGTACCAACTCTTTAGGATCTCACTTGGGTTGTGTGGGAAATTATTCACCATCTTCTTATCCAATTCCTTTTCCCCATCCTCCATATGATAACAAGATGGGATTACTGAATCTTAGAAGGTGGTGATTGGGAGGCCTTGAATATTTAGCATGTACCTAGTATCTATATAAGCATGCTTTACAATCCATGAAATGGCTTCCAAGTAGGGAAAAATTGTTGCATGCACAATGATTTTGTATAATTTAGACCTCTTGGTGTTTTTGTATGTGTTGAGGTTAATATCCTCTTCTAGAATTTGAGGGAATGTTTGATTGTTGAACATATGATAGAATTCATCCAACTTGGAACAAGGTCTCCTTATCAACAAAAAATTTAATATCATCATAGACAGGTCATGGGGTGTCTATGTCTTCTTCTTATGCAATCCTACTTGCAGTGGCCTCTTCAAAAGGGGCTTTGTCTGTGCTTTGTGAGATTTTAGGAGGATTCATGGATGGATATGAATAAATAAATCATGGGGGTACCCTAAAAAAATACATTTACCATCAATATAAAAAATATAATATTAAACAATATATGTAGCTTTTACTGACTCTATAGAGGAAATAATTGAGAAAAGAGAGATATCTTGAGTTTAATCCTGGGTGTTTATTTGTGGTTAATTGATATATCAATGAGAATAAGATTTCTTCACTAATATAGGTCTATATCAGCGTGAAAATTGTGATATCCATGCCATTACAAGACTGTATCGGTGAGAATATTATGATCTTCATGCCAATGAAATCGTTATATGAAAAGTGGAATCCAAATGAATTCTTGTCTTTTCTATTAGCTCCAACACTAAAACCAAACCAAAATTTCTCCTAGTGAGGATGCAATAGGGACTTTGATAGGGAGACAGAGGGGAGAAAGTCATGCAACAAAAGGAACATGCCTTAGGGATCTCTCATTTCTATGGATAAGCTAGATGTTTTCCCCCATAGTTCAATGTAAAACGACCGAACACATTCTGGGGGAAATGTGAGCTAATTCAAGGATGAGGGTAGGAAGAGACTCTATTGTAGGAAAGAAGAATAGAGTGGGTAGTGGGATAATCAAGCTAGAAAAACCTATCCATCTAAGCATGAAAGTTTCAAAGGGTTTGGAAGGGGTGGAAAGATGAAGCAATGGGAACGAGGGTCATAAAAATGGGTTTATGTCAATCCATTCATGCGTGTTTGTGTGTAATAAAAATAAAACCCTAAGGAAACAAGAAAGGAAGCACATGTGAGAGGAGGGGTTAGATACACTTATCTTTGATGCAACGTTGACGCGTTGGGGAAAAAGGGACAAAGGGAAGCTTGGTATTCAAAGGTATTTCCTTTCTTTCACTCCCATGAATTGGTGTGGAAACAATGAGGTGGAAAAGGGGTGAAACAAGGTTTACATAGCCACATTGGGCCCTTTTGGTGTGAGAATCGAGGGAGACGAGAAAGAAAAAGGTTTTATGCATGGGTCAAATAACCATATAAAATATCAGAGGAGGATGGGGTGCTGACATATCGGTGTCAATAAGGCGATCTAGCACTAATGCTTCAACACTAGATCATTGATTGTAACCCAAGGTGCATTGGAAAGTTAAGGGAGAAGGGTGCTAGTGTGTATCAATGATTGAAGAAGGATCCATTGGCAGAGCATTTTCATGTATTGATGATCGAAGAAGGATACATTGTGACATTTGTGTGAGGAAAGAAGGATCCATCATGATTTTTTGACAAGGAAAAAAGGATGGAGCGTCATAATGTGAAGAACAAGTAAAAAAGAGACTAAGTGTCGACCTTTTTATCATGCATTGGCAAAGAAATTATCAACCCACCAAAAATAGGTGTATCGACTTATTGAGGGGAAAAAATTCCCTTTAACTCAATAGTAGGAATCACACCCAGAGATGAGGCCCAATTATACTCTTCCCTGTTTAAGGTATCATGATTCTCCAGATGAATAATTCAACAATTTTTGATGGGATTTACTTTCGGTCTAATGATGGATCTTCTAGACTCTTTTCATTGTTAGTTTATTCATGAAGTGTTCTATAACTAAGTTTGGAATAAGTATGAGTGTAGTTTAACATTTACCAACAACGTGCAAATGACATTTCTTTCCAATCAATATTAAATAATATTTTTTTTCTATTGATCAAACAACAAATATCATCTAAGAAAGGAAATCATATGCGCCAATAACAAGTAACTAGAAATAAGTTTGATAATAATATAATGAAATGTCTTTCAAGACACCATCAAAATTTATACCAATATTCATTCAAAAATCATAATCATTCAAGATAACTTAAACACAATTATAATCTTATTGAATAGCTCACAATAGACAACCGTATGAAAAAAATCCATAGACTACACTAATCCACAAGATTTGGAAAAAAATTGTCTTCTGCTCGAGATGAGCTTCAATATTAAACTCCAAAATAGCTTTTCATCTAACTATCAATTATTACACAAAACTACCAACCTTTCAAAATGAGGTCAACCTCTTTAATTATACGAAAGTATCATGCAAAAAAAACAACAATGTCCACTTAACAAAAGAAAACAAAAGATAAAGTGGATTGTATCCATGTGGAAGCTATTACTTAGCTTCATTCATCCTAAATGGTTCACTATGTCATACTCGGACCACCGGTAGAACATATCCTCACATGTATGAAAATATGGGAATCAATGCTGCTCCATTAACATGCTGAGATTATCTTTCATTTCCATCACCCCGTCTCTGAATGTTTCCACCTTCGAGCCTAGATGCAGTAGGACCCATGCTACCCTGATCGATCCGTCAAAGAATATCTTAACTTGTCCCTTTTCAAGTATTAGTATCTCTTTAAATTTCCCTTCAAATTCAACATTGATCTCCTTGAATTGATGTACTATCACGTGAAGGTTGAAAAAATCGTCGGGTGTGCTGACTTCAGGGAATCAAAGGTTTCTCATATTATAATTGATTTTTTTACAATTCCCAACACATTATTCCCATATTTCATACATCCTCTGATGTGGATCACTCACCAATTGTACTCAATAACTTTCCATTGGTTTTCACCTAACCAATATCTCGTCGGTGAGCATCATGATGCCATGTTCCTCTACTCCCTGACCTTTCTAGATTTATATGATGTAATTGATTTGATATAACATGTCATGATATTTCTCAAACCATTTCATCATGTATTTGTAAGCTATGAGGCCCATCAAGGTTTCCTCCTGGTAGAAAATAATATGGGTCACAAAATTTCTCTTTCATAATTAAATTGACTATAGATCTCTCCCAAATCATCTCTCAAGAATATAAATACATGCGTTGTGTCCTAGTAATATTCCACTTGATTCCTAAGATGCACTACCTCAACTCTCATAGAGTCATATTCAAGCTCATACTCTATTTATTTTTCCATGGTGGCATTGGATATATCCATTCCCGCTCCCAATGGTTTGCCCACATTAGACTTATTATAATCCAATAGGGTCTCTTCCATGGTAGTTAACACCTCATTGTCCAGAGTGAGTCTCCTCTTCTTTCCTATTATTCTTACCACCACATGCCTCTTTCTGTCATAAACTATAGCTTGTACATAGACCACCTTGTCCACAGGGTCCAGAATCAAATAGTCACCTCATGAAAGGGAATTTCCTAAGATCCCTTGTGTATGAAAATGTTGAAGCACTGACCCCTTACCTTTTTAGACTCCTAACTTAATGAGATAATCTTCAATGTGCTCAATGTTGGAGGTATTTTCGGTGACCCCTTCTGTTGTGGTTTATGTTGAATTTGTTGACCCTGGGAGTGTAGAATGTGTTGATGGTCTTATCTACATATTTTTAGATTCTTTGTTAGCATCCAACTCTTCATCAACCACTCCTTTTATAGAATTACATCTCGATGAATTCTCAGCATCGAGGTTCCCTTGACATTCCCCTTTTCCTTCCATTTTATTCTTGCGATGTCATCTATGTTACCATCCTCATCTTTATTCCTTAAAGTTTCCATTTTCTCTCTATATCTTGGCTCATATTGGCCATTGTTACAACCTTCCCCTCTATCTAGTGACTATGAGGATTGATTTGAAGATGTCATATGGCCTTCAGTTGTATTCAGACCTGTCTCTATGTCTATAGGTTGTTTTCCTTGGGGTAATTGTGTGTCCAACATATGTGTTACTGCCTCTTTCAAAATAGGAACTACATGATACACCTCCTCTACATCGCTATTGTTAGGCTCCAATCTACTGATGTAAATTAGAGTGCAAATGATTGTCAATCCGGTGTTTGTAAGACTTAGAGGCACATCCAAAATATATGGATTTAGAGATAACTTTTATTCTTTAATGGGAATAAACCAAAACCTATTCTAAGGGTTGAATATGGAAGAGATGCTAAGATTTTGTTCAGAAGTCCTATTCATAGATCTCATAACAGTAATCAACAATTGTTTTCCTAAAGAGTATCAACAGTAAGCATTCAAGAGATGTTCGAACTAGTTCTAAGACTTATCAAATGCTAGAAGGAAAAAAATCTTATTCAAGAGATGCATTCATTGTCATATTTCATTCATTAGCAACTATCATCAATTTAGATCAAAAGTACTGAAAGCGTAAATAACTCAAAGAGAATTCATGATTATCTTAATGCTCGAAGGCAAACCACACATTGAATTCTTATTCAAGAAATCATTCACAATATGAGTAAGGCTTTGAAACATTAAGCATATGACTTATCTATGGAATTCATCTAACTGCAACAATATATGAATAAAACTCATCTACAAAAAGATCTAATCTAAAACATGTATCAAAGATTACTTGAAAAGAACATAAAGAAAGAGTGTACTAGTTTGGCAAAGGGGGCCCTCCAATGCTTCACTTGTACACTTGAGTTTTCTCGGCTAAGAAAGAGCTCCAGTAGAATTCACATCATCATATCATAGGCATTATCAAGAACAAAATGTAGAACTGATCTCAATATTGGAAATTCCAAAGTTTCTTCATTCACATTCAAGGTTGTCATACTAGTCTATGCTTTAGAGTATTTATACAAGAGTTTTAAAACTAAAAATGATAATAAATCTCCTAAATATCATGATCAAATCCATAATATATTCTAGGAAGTTTGAATTTCCCCCTTCATATCCATAATATATGACCAAATCCCACAAAAATCCAAAACTGTCCATGATTTAAGGCTAAAACAAGGTATTTTCTGCTAAAGTGGCCCTGTTTGACTAGTGTTGACCAGACACCTGGAAGGCTTAGATCTCGAAGATGATAGATCATTATCCATCCTTGTACATCAGGGATAATTACCCAAGTCTTATTTCACCCAGGTGTCCTACAAGTACACGAACCTAGGAGCAATTACGGGATTTAGTCAAATCCTGTAATTTTTGATAAATTTTCAATTTTAATGCCAAAATTTAGAAAACTCAATTCTTAAGCTAAAGAATGATAAATATACCTTTCATAATCTGTTTTATTGAAAATATGGAATGAAATGAAGGCAAAATGGATGGATATAGAGGCAAAAGTGTAGTTTATAGAGTAAAAAGGAAGCATAAAAATGTACTCAACAAATATCATATACTGTGATCAAATAAACAATAATAGGAGCCACTCCCTTTAGGCCGAATGGGTTTGTTGAAACTATAGTTTCTAGCTCAGATTCTATTTCTCCTGTAGGTGTTTTCTTTGAACTTTTTTGTTCATTGTATTCCCCAATTGAGGTATTTCCAGGGTTTTCTAGCTCCCCTTCTTCTCTAAGAGTGACTAGGGTTATTGCCACAAATGCTATTTCTGGTTCTATGATAGTCTCCATTTGTATTTGAATCATTATTTTTTCTTCTTCTAAAAGTATTTATGCCTCCGACCTATATACTATTTTCTCTGAACCTTCCTGTTGTGCTTGTGCCACTGTCTCAACTATTTTCTCTAAAAACTATAATTTTTCATCCCCATGCAAGGCCATGAACAAGATTATGTATGTTTTTTTTTTTTTTCTTCATAATACTTTATCCCAATTCAAGGCATTCTTTGTGAATATTTCATCCTCAAAACCATCGTGTGCATATGGCCATAGGGATATCACCTTATTAGCATGCTCCATTGCATAATACAAAGATTGATATTTTGTACTTGTTCTCACATAGAATGCTAATACAAACATCTACCAGAAACCCAAAGATATGCCAACATAGGCTCAATCCTGGAAATACATTCTTAGCACATATCACATCTATGAGATAAGATGCCATGTAGAATGTGGGGGTTCTTTGGATTTTGGGTTATGAGCTTCCTCTATCATGGTGCTCAATTTATTATAAATAATATCTCCCCAATTGAATATGCTTCTAGATATAACTATTGTATAAGACAAAGGTAGCCAAGACTTAAGAACTTGGAGAAATCATTTTCCCCATATAGACGACAGATCGGAGCCATCAAGAAAATGTAAGGTTCTCGGAGGTTCACCGTGTGTAACTACCTGATGCTCGATTCAAAAATTTATTTCCTTCCCTCCACCAAGATGCCATCAATAGATTGTTATTATGGAGTTCATATAATTCCACAAAAAACTCCTTGTCCAGCCTGGATTCAACATCCTTAAGTTTTTAGTATGTTTCTACTTCTATTGAAAAGAATATGATGGTACACTCTCCATCTTTGTTATTTAGAAAACATTTCTTTGTGTCGGCATGATGGATGATCCATTCTAGAGTTTCCACACACAGTAACATAGGAGTCTTAGCCGCCACCATATATAATGAAGAACTCCTGATGTTCTGGAACATTTGGTCATCCAACTCCCTCACTTCTGGGTCAATATGAGGCATGGATTTTGGGAAATCTTCATAATGAATTTTGTTTTATAAATAAATACAAGAGGGTAGGGTTACCTTACATGTCATGCTATTTTTTGTATGGTTGAAAAGAGTAGGTGGGATCACTAGCTTATTCTGTGACATTTTTACCACTGGCTCCACTTTTGGGGAAAAATCCATCTTCTTAGAAGCCAAGCTGGACACCTCTCCGACTTTCTCATTTCCTCCCTTCGGGTCATTCTATGATCAAAAAGTAACTGGTCATCTAGGTGTCATATTTATTGCAATACAACAACTTAAATCATTATCCCTTCTATCAATAGAACTACAGAATAAATTATCACAAATACATGCGCGTGAATATTTTCCTGGGTTAAGTACTCACCAGTCCCAAGCTTTGTGATAAAAAAAAAAAAAACTCAATCCTTAAGTGAAACTGGATCAACATTAGTTATCGTGAAACAATTAAAAAAAAATTGTGAATTATGAAATCGTTAACAAATACATTCAAATAAATATCAGTTATTCCCTTACACCTGAACTCATCACCATTTAGTACAAGTAATATATTGCAAATATTTATTTATTTCTTGCATCACGTGTGCTAGCCTTATAAATGAATGCGATTTGTGAATCGATGGTGCTAAGGGATGTTGGAATGGTCTATCGAGGGTTTCAAATGGTCGTCTATTAGTGTGCAAAAACATTTAATATTGGGATTCGGGCACTCTACTCATTAGATTATTTTAGATAATTACACATGCTTAAAACACCGATACCAGTGGAGACGAAAGTATAAAGTTCTAGTGCATACAGTTTAATTTGGATACATGCGAGGAATCTATTAACTAGTTATAAATATCAGAATGTGTGTGGATGGGAAATGTATAGATGGATGGTCCTTATGAGTTCGAAGGTATTCAAAGAGAACCAAATGATGAACCAGACTTCTCATGAATAATCATTGATCAGGCATCAACAAGGAGAGGGGCATGCAATGAAGGATAGTTTTTGTCCTTTTTTGATCTACCATTGTTGATGTTTATCAACATTTGACTTCGACCTAATTGTTTGCACCTTTTTACCATGAAAAACATTGGGTATCGATGTCCATTGTTAATTGACGATGACGACTACCTCTTGGATTTGTTGGAAAGTGTTTGCTTGTTGATATTACTGACACCCGACACTCTCGGTGTCGACCATTTTATGAGTAAGTTTTGAATTTAAATGATCTCTATTTGAAACGACCGATGCCCAATGTTAATCGACATCGACATACTTGAGGATATGTCGTGTGTTTTGATACTTGTATTGGTATGGAAAATGATCGATTTTTATCAATGTTGATGTATTATAATGACTGGCAGGTTTCAGGTAGATTTTCTTCTAGCAGTGACGTGGAAGACATTTCTAGGAAAATCATTATCTTATGTTTTTTCTACTCTTGGGAAAATATGAGATTTTTTTGGTATTTTCTTGGTTTTGTAAAGGAAATTCAAACCGTAAGAACAACAAATAGACCAGGAAAAAATGGTAAATATACAACATACATAAAATAAAAAAGATACAATGCAAACAAATAAAAGAAAAAGTGGTACCCCAAAATTGAAAATTTTAAGGGTGTGTTGAGTGCTCAACAAATGGAGATTCATTAGTAGAAACCAAAATCTCTATTTCTCTTCAATGATGATTGATAGACACTTTGGGAGTTGGCCATCATATTGAGACAATGAACCACAAATGACTCACAAGTATGTACAAAAATAACCTAGGAGACAACCTCATCAACCACTCATGGGGATTCATCCGACTCCATTAGTCTTTCTACAAAACTAATGACTTATACCTTTCTATCAAGAGTTGAGTTGGAACTCATGGTTTCCTAGGAGACATGGTGTTTTTACTTTTCCTGAGCTAAAAACCTCACCGTGGTGTTTCTCCACTACCCATGAGTGTCCATAGCCCCGACAGGGTCGCCCTGATATCATAGACCTTACTCAGCTGCTAGTGAGCATCCATAGCCCTGATAGAGATATCTGCATACCCTCCCATATTAAACATTCCAACTTATTATTTTTTATTTGTTATTCATTGTATGCGTGCTAGGAATGAACTAGGGAGGATGATATATGTTTCTTGGTAGAGGATTGTAACCTTATCCTTCTTCTTCCTTTCCTTTCCTGAACAATATGAGAACTGACTCTTCTTTCCTCTAGTCCATTTCCTTTGGTATTCCCAGACCACGAGGTACACAACTTGTATATTCCTTGGTTAATATGTATACATAAACATGAATCATTCTTGCATTAAAGTCTTTGGACTAGACAACCTTCTCCTAATTGGTCTGCGAACTTTTAAATTTTGAGAGATAAATACTTGGTTTCAATATATTTCACCATAAGTTTAACACAGAACATCCTCGTGATCACAATAAAATAACACACAAAAAAAAAAGATAATCAAATCACGGAAAGGAAGACAAAATAAATTGAAAAATGAAAACCATCCAACTCAAAACAAACAAACTACTATAAAGGAAATAAATCAAATTGAAAGCAATAAAGGAAAAATATAATACAAGAGACTGTCTTTAGGAAAACTACAAAATAAAATGTTTCAAGGCCTAGAAATTGATGGGAAGAGCTTCAAGCTCCCCCCTAAGGTTTTTCAAATGGTATGTGCCTACCCTGATCTTCTCAACAATTTGAAAAGGTTCAAGACACAGATTTTGAAACTTTGAATGTTTACCCTTTGGCTCGTTGATTTTATCCCACTTGATAACCAAGTCCCCCAATTTAAATTTATTATATCCATCCTTATGTTTATCAAACCATTTTTTGACTATCTTCTGATGGGATGCAAACTTCCTCCTAGACTCTTCTCATTCTTCTTCAACCATAAGGAGGGTCTCAATCCTCTATTGCATGATGGATAAGGGTTGTCCTCTTGAGGACTAAGAAATTTTCAAATATGGGAGGTATAGATTAGTTGATAGGATGACTTCTTTCCCATACACTAGAAAGTATGGTGAATTCCCTAGAGCTTCCTTAGGGGTTACCTTGTAATCCCATAGAGCATTATGAAGTGCATTATGCCAATTCTGGTGATTTTCAACTATTGTCTTCTTAACAATTCTTACCATATTTTTATTAGTAGACTTAGCAATGCCATTCCCTTGTGGATAATAGTTAGAGGAGTATCGTAGAATAATCCATTTATCTAAAGAAAAATTAGTTAAGAGAGTAGAAGAGAAATATAAAACATTGTCAAATACCAAAATAGAAGGTACCCCAAACCTTGTCATGATGTATCACTCTAGAAACTTTATCACCAATTTTTTATTGACACGAGTGAGGAGAATAGCTTCCAATCACCTCTTAAAGTAGTCAGTTTCCATAACTATGTATTTGTGTTGTTTTTATGAATTTAGATTTATCTCTCCTATTATGTCTATCCCCCATTGCTTAGAAGGTATGGAATTTTTCACTGGTGTTGGGGTGAGAAAAAATTATAAATATTCTCCTTTTTACTTTGGTTTGTGATATAATATTTCTCAACTTTTCTGTTACTTTGGAGTAATTAGGGAAGAAAATGGTTTAAAATATCTTAGGAAATAATATTAAAAGATATTAGATATTTTCTAAACTTTGGCTTGAATTGTTTTGATTTTATGCAGAAATGGACAATTGTTGTTAACTAAAGATAATTAAGAAGATCAAAGGAAGGCACAAACCATTGGAGATCGAAGAAATCAGGCACAAAGAAGTTCAAAAGAAGATTGACTTTTTAGCTTGTAATCTTCATAAATAGTAAAAGCAATCCTGAGGATCTCTCGATCCTCAGGATAACTTAATTTACTTATCTCAGAGTAATATATAACAAGGAATGAACAATAGAGAAGGGGATGAGAATTCATATCTCTTAATTATTGACACTTCATACAACAATACCATTGTAAATGATTCATAAATTATGGAATTAATGGAAGCTTCAAACGTTTTGATCATTTATGCATACTGAGTTTTTAGTAGTAGTATCTTCTGAAGACCGTGCGCCTAGTCGACATGAGTTACTGTCTCATCTGTAATCTTATCAATCCTATTATAGTTATGTGATTTGAATTTCCCTTCAACAGTTAAGATAGAATCGTTAATATGTTGATCCTTTTATGAATTGGTTATGTTGTTCCATTTTTAGAGAATATATGTTCCATTTGGATATTATCAATTGATGTTCCATTTCTATTTGATGTCAATTCATCACTTACAGATTCCTTTCAATTAAATTCACATTTGTTGTTCCTTTAGTTTAATTCGCATTTGTTGTTCCTTTCATTTAAATTCACATTTGTTGTTCCTTTCGTTTAATTTGCATTTGTTGTTTCTTCTTAAATATTCAGTAGATCGATGTTCTTTTCCAATATATTAATTAATCATTGAGATATTGATTCATTAATTATTTCCGTAGATTAAATTATTGTTTCTTCGATAAATGAATGAATTCAGTAATTGGTTGATGTTTTGATTTATGGTGTGTTTTTTCTCAGAATATATTTCTATTGATTGAGTTATTAGTTTCAGATTGTTTGTTCAATGTGTAAATAAATTGATTATCGAAGTAATTTAGATAGACTCATAGCTGCTGTAACTGAATTATCTACATGATTTAAACCTCTACGACTATCTGCATAGACTTTGCTAACAATCTTGGAAGAAAAGATGAATCCTCGGTTAATAAAATTAATTTCAGACTAAGGTTGTTTTTAGGACATATTTAGAGCCCAACATTTTGGCACCATTTCTGGGGAGAATGTCAAAGATAGTATATATTGCATCAATGAAGGATGAGGTATTGAAAATGGAAGGTAAGAACATACGTAGGAGACAAGTAAAATGATTGTGCCAACACATACCTTCAATTGATGCATAAAGGTTATATAGGTTCATAGAGTTTGTGTCAATGTGTATGACTAAGAATAAAGAACTTGAAAAAAAAAAAACTCTTACCAAAAACTACAAAATCCCAGAGCCTAGTGTCCTCTGGAAGGAGAACTTTTATAGATGAAATTATCCGAAAAGATGAATCTCAAGCCTCGGTTGGAGCTCGAAAAGGTTCTACCCAAGTCCCTCAAGAAAGAAATTCACCAACTGCAGCTCATGATGAGATTCATAGCGGAAATGAAGGAAATGAACAAAGCTTTCAAAATATATACACTCCACTTTTTAGTCCTTTAGGCGAGGCAAATTCATTTAATTTGAGAGAAGGAGAAGGGGAGACTGGTGGAATTACTAAGGAATACCCACCATCACCTAAATTTGGATCTCCTATGATTCTGGAAGGTGAAGGAACACCTGAAATCCCATACATAGGAAGCACAACCAAATTTCCTAAGGGACCAAGTAATCAAGAACCCTGAGTAGAACACCCATACCAAGAAATTCCTGAATTTTATTGGCATATTTTCGACCAAATAGCACAACAAAATCAGCCGCGAACCTAGACTTCCACTTTGGAATATCCTATAGTTTATTCGGTTGCTAATGCCCCAATGAAATCCATTCCACTAAAAACTATTCCGACTTTAAATGGGCTGATCTCAGAGGACCCTGACGCGTTCCTATTCGAATTTGATGTCCCATGTAGAGGCTATGATTATACCTCCAAACCCTATAAAATAAAACTTTTTCCTTCCACCCTAAAAGGAGCAATTTTACGATGGTTTATTGGACTAGGGGGAGGAACTATAAACTCATGGGATGAAATGAAACAAAACTTCCTTACGAAATATCAAGACTATTATAGAACCAAGGATTTGAAGGATGAAATATTTAAAATGATTGCAAAAGAAAATGGAACACTAGAAGAATGTGTTGAAAGATTTCAATATAACCTGCAAATATCACCTTATGGTACACTATCAAGTGAGGTACTTAAAGCCACTCTAATAAAAGGTATGAATGATGAATGGATAGAGACATTAAATTTGATGGGAAAAGGTGATATTTATCAAGAAACATATGAAAAAATTATCCAATTGTGTATCAATTGTTCATGCGGTAATACACGAACCAGACCGAGAATACAAGCTCCCATCACCAGAAGTAGCAACATCACTAGCGAGAGCGTCACTCGAGCAAAAATTGGCAATCTTTTAGAAAATTTTAAAACTGACATTTTGTTGACGGGCGAAATTGATCGTCCGTCAACTGGGAGAGTGGAACCGGTCCGGGGTTGTCTAATAACGCAAGCCGTTTGGAATGGACCACCCTAATGAGTTTAACGGCTCCGTTGGTCACCCTAAGGTCTCGTATGGAAACCAAAGAGAAATGATTTGAGCTAAGAAATCTAAAGGGAAACTAGAAACTAATAAAACAAAGACAAAGAACTAAACTAATAAAGGAAACTAGAAACTAATAAAGCAAACTAAACTAACTACACTAATCTAACTAGAAATTACTAACTACTCATTATACAAGACACTAACTATGATTATAATAACTCAAATCAACTATCTAATTATCAGCTATGATATTTCTTATTCACAAATATACAATATGGACAAACTACAGATTTGATTAAAACCTGCAAAACTCATGTGCTCGCTGCCCTGAGACAGCCAAGGGTCTCTTTTTTAATTTTTGTATTTATGAAAGGGAAAGAAAGCTAACTGAAATTAGACAATCTAATATATATTACTGAAATAAAACAATATAATCTAAATCTAATTAAACTATCATTTATATTGAACTACTTAACATAAACAGTAAATATCTAACTAATTGACCTGGAAACGCTCCAAGTCTGTCCTGTGCAAGATGACTTCTTAAGCTGGTTGGAGGAAGAAATTCACACCATTTAGTCCTTAAGCCTCTCAAAAACGATCAGCTACGTTGCTTCTTGAAGTGTTTTTACAGGACAAACAAGACATAAAAGAAATCATAACAGTTTTATAATGATAAATCTCCTGCAAAAGGGAAACCTATTATGCAGAAAACTCATATAACAATTCAGCCTACGAAGAAGACAAAGCTATCATTCATAAAACGAATCAACAACTGTTATGTTATTTATCTCTTAGGAAGGAACAAGATATGTATAACAGTAAGAAATTATATCATATGCATGTGATTTAGATAACAAAGTAATACTAAACCATAAACAAGATGATATACAAAACTTGGGACAAAGTGTCGATATATTGAAAAGCAAAAGCTATAACACATCAATTCTGCTCCAGTTTGAATCAGAATTACATATCCTTGTTCTTCCACAACTGATGATGATGTCTCAATATTACAAAACCATAGGTTTATATAAGTTTCTCACAAGGTAAAACATCCTTGTGAATAATAGCAAACAACTTACACAATCTGGGAATAATCCCAAAAATCTCTTAAACTAAGTAACTAAAAATGTAAGTAAAATCTTTAAGATATCTTCCAACTGCTCCTCACATCCACTACCAATTCGAATTTGCCTGTAATAGACATAAAGATCAAGTTAGAGGAGTATTTTATTGAGAAAACAATAGAAAAAATGACTCCATAGACTTAGCTACAAAATCTTCTGATTCTGTAGCTGGTCTAGAATAGTAAATAGGACCAGATATATGATTTAAAATCAAATTGAATCCAATCATCACAAATTACAAATGATTTAATAAAAATAATCCTTTCAATCAAACCAAATCGAATAGAATACAATCGGGACAGCGTGGAAATGCTCTGTTTTCCCAATTGTCATAAAATCAAATCAAATCTTAACAAGATTGTTTCATGAATGCAATCAATAGTAAACCAGATCATATGAAATACAATCATTATCGGTTTGCACAGGATCCAAATCGTTTAATCAATAGCCAAAAATGATCACGATAAAACAGGAATAACTCTATCCATAAATCTAGTCATAGACTTTACATGCTGAATTTCTAACAGTTCATAGATATGGTCATAACTGTCATCGACTAGTCATAGTAATGAATTGATAACTTTTAATTAAAATCACAATGCGTAAACAACCTCCATTGTAATCGGATGAAACCATATCAACTCAAGAACCTTTACACAGTCAAGGGACAGAAGCATGATAAAATCTACAGATTCCTGAACCGAGCAATAATCCAAACCAATTTACACGGAGTTAATAATAGAAACAACATCGTAACCTTAATTCGAATAAGTTGCAATCAATGAGAATCAAATCAGTTACGATTTGGTTATGTATCCATAGAAAAATATGAAATTTGGTCAAATGAAATTGAAACAGTTAACCCATCTATTAACCAATTCGAATTACACCATCGACTGTATTCAAAATTTGGGATACCAATCAACAGACTATTTTTTTTTTAAATTAACAGCTTGTATTATCAACAGAACATCGAGATAATTTTAAACAATCATATCTATTCGATGATCTATCGAATCAAAACCCAAATCCAATCGAATTTTAAAACGACAATAAAAAATAAAACAAACATTATATACAGCGAAGCATTCTTATCTAACAGAGTAGGCGAAATATGTACAGAGAGTAATATAAATGAGGAAAATATACCATCACAGCTGCTGGGACTTATGTCAATTTTGAATTGATAATTGCAGTGGCAGACTCGAGGTTTTTAAACAGGACTGAACCCGTGGTTCGTTGCTTCTTATCGGAAGGTTGCACCTTTGTGTTCTGACCAGTGAGCATTGCCACTTGGTTTTCCAACTCGTAGATCCTGGACTGCAACGTAGGTACATCCAAATAGTATCTTTCAATCCATAACCCACATTGATCACAAGGTGCAGCAACAGGCTGAACAGAAGGGGGTTTTGATAATTCCCCAAGGGTTTCATGGAATGGCTCAATACCAGGAAAGTCAAGGTTATCCCGCAGACAAGGAGGGAGGTTCCTAATGAAATCATGAGGCAGATTGCTACACAATCCCTCAGAGTAAGGATATTCGTCAAAGAGAAATCGCTCAATGTATGAATCAGAGTCCTCGCTAACCACGATAGGCTCTGTTTTGGCAGGAAGCTTAGACTTGTTCCTTGCCATGCGAGAGATCAATCTTGCATTTTTCTTTCCCCGAGTATTAACACCAGTCTTCGCTCTAGTCTTTTGGGTTGTAGCTTTAGCAACTTTGGTTTGTTTTGGTACAGGCTTAGTAGGTGACTCGGGCTTAGGTCTAGGTAATAAAACATTATAAGGCACAGGGGTAGGTTTTCTCTTGGTCACCATGGGCTTGTCTACCTGTGGAGGGTTAGACTCCCCAAAACCATTATGGTTGAGGAAATCATGCCAAGAATCACAACGTAACCCTAATTTGTAAATTAAAACCATCTTGATCAACCCAACATGAAAGAGGCTAGTGTCAGCCTAGCTATTCTTGTATCGTTTAGCCATTTTGAACAGACTTCGGTGCAGATAGTAAGGCATACTTAGTTCAAAACCCATGAAAACCATTAATAGACACAGGTGGAATAAGAAAATAAACCCATACCTGCCTTCACAGGTAACGAAACGTTTGATAATCATCAAGAGATCATACCAGCGGGGTTTCAACATCTTCGCAGGCAACCCTCTGTCGCATGAGTTCACTGTGCGAGATTGGAACA
>ML781474.1:678888-689559 GCA_009831015.1 Picea engelmannii | reverse complement strand
CAGGTAACGAAACGTTTGATAATCATCAAGAGATCATACCAGCGGGGTTTCAACATCTTCGCAGGCAACCCTCTGTCGCATGAGTTCACTGTGCGAGATTGGAACAGTAATGTCCATGGGACATCATCTACCTTGCAACTTTTAGACCATTTTTGCCCCTTGGCAGGCAAGCTCGTTGCCAGGCTGAGAAATTCTTCAGTAATTTCAAGCTGGACATCTCCCACTTTGGCTCGGCAGCCATCAAACGACAACGCAAATTGTCGAGCCACTGTGAGGTCATAGCCATCAAACTTCCTTATGAAAGCAAGCCACCCATTTTTTTCCAGGTCGCTACATGCACCACTGAATGTCAACAGTGCTTGGCACCCGTTAGGCTCGGCCCTTACGACAAGAGCCATAACCTCTGTACATGATAGGGTTCACAGTGAATGAAACAATGCACAAGGTTGAAAAACAATAGGTTTGATGACTTCAAAGCTCGAATAGTCTGGAATTAACTGCATGCGTGCGAAGGTGGTGGGATTACCACCGCCACGCACTGTATTAATTGACTGAGTACAGTGTTATCAAAAAACATAATCGTTTATACCATGTGTATCGGCCAGCAAATAGGTGTGTAATCATGTTAACGTGCCAATCAACTGGAGCAGAACCAATACCATGTGTTATACTCATGCCAAGTGTACAGCTCGATCCAACACCATATCCATCGTTTATCGTGTCAATCAATCGTTCAATACCAAGGTTTTAAAATTAATCGATGCCAATACATAGTTTGGAATTATGAATCATTCAACGTATTATCAACTTACCAATATACCAAGCATCGATTTGTAAAGTCCAATATGATTAATCCATGCGCCTTCAAACCATTGCTATTTCTTGAATTAAACTTCATACACTTACCAATGTATTCGTTGCTCATTGGAATGTTTGCATTCCAAAGTCTTTAGAACATAATGATCCAAAATTTCTCATATAATAGCTGAGTGAAAAGTCCATAGCAATAAGGATAAAAGCAATAAGACCACATCCATTATAACTTTTAGAAGATCAGAATAAAACCAATAAGTTTTAATGCCCAAAGGTTTAACAATCAAACATATCCAAATGCGCAATCAAGGTAAGATAGTATGCTCAAGGATAAAAGTTCGAGAAAACCTTTAGTAGTCATGTGATAAACCTATGGTGAAGTGTCTTTTGGAGAAATCAATGAAAGACAACTATGGTCCAAACGATGAAAAAGTTATTTTCACACTTACAGTTGTGAAAATCAAATCGAGACCAAATTACAATTGTCGAAAAATGAAACAAATGCCTAGAAGCAGAATGTGACAATGATTTTTCATTACCGAGACAAGGGGTGTAGGCAGCGTTTTTTAAGAGCAATTAAAAAAAAATGATTGGCTGCCAACACATTTTGGGTACTTTAACTAAATAGTTGGATGTTCTACAGGATAAACATAAATAAGTGGAAGTAGAACAATTGTTGGTTCTATTTTTTCCACAGTGCAGGCGGAAACATGGTTCAAGGGAGTGTCCCTTAGACATGGTTCAGACCTGCGCTATCTGTTCCAAAGACCATGCGAAATAACAATGTACATCACTCCCAGGGATAAAAGTTTTCTTTAAAGAAGAAAAAGAGGAAACAAAACCAATATATCTGTTGGCTCAATGTCGCCAATGGCAGGCTCTCCCCCTAGGTATGCTACAAGACCCTTCTTCTTTATTTTCTGGACAATATAATCAACAGCATAATCCTGGAAATAGATGGCAGGGCCAATCATTTGCTAACACCACCTCGAAGTCCCAAAAATATCCTACTGCACCCCAGCCAAATCAACCGGTTGCTAATACTACTTGGCCTAACTTGCAATACTCTACCCCATTTTGGTAGAATTCAAATAATAACCCCCATCCTTCACAGTGGACTAGCACAACTGCCCAAGCCCCCAATTGGACTCAAAACTGGCAGTGCCCCATGGAACTAACCGATCAATCTATGGGAATGATCCCTCAAGATCAACCCACTTTACAAGCTCCACTTCAATTACCCCAGACCTCAACCTCAAATGTGCCCTAAACTACCAGCTCAACCCAACCTGAATCCTAACAACATACCAATCAAGCTCGTGCAAATTTTTGAAAATTTAGAAGGTGGAACAAACTCTATCGAGTGAGACAAACTTCGGTTGATATCAACGCATGTAATTTCTCCTGAGGAAAGAAACATTCATCAAGAACATGAGAATGAAAATGATAGACAACCAACAATAAAACCATCAACTGTGGTCATAACAAAAGAAACAAAACAGGAGAAAAACGCAGTCGAGCAACATAATTATGATAAAGACGTAATTTCTCCTCCCCCGTTTCCTGAAAGGCTAATGATAACAAAACCACCTGTATACCCCAACTTTGATATTGTTGGGGAACTAAGAAATTTATGTGTTAAAATCCCACTCCTACAAGCTTTATAAGACATCCCAATTTATGCAAAAATAATTAAATAATTATGTGGGAAGAAGCCCAGAAGGAAAACTAAGAATCCATCAATTATTCACATGGTAGGAACTTTGTCCGATCTTATTCTAGGAAGACATGATCCAATTAAATATGTAGACCTAGGAAATCCTGTGGTAACAGTTCAGATACAAGGTTGTTTTTTTCCAAATACACTAGTGGATTTGGGGGAAACCATCAATATTTTGACCATCGAGACCTGTAATGTCCCAGGTACCACCTCCTTCGAGCCAACTTCAACTATGTTAGAACTCTTTGATTGATCGGTGGTTAAACCAGTAGGCACATTACAAGACATAGCAATCTCGGTTGAATATTGGTAATACCCAGCTGATTTCCTAGTTATCAACCCAAGAAGTAGACTAGATGGACACCCATTAATATTGTGATGACCGTGGCTAGAAACTATAGATGCAAACATAGGATGTCGCACGATCAACATGACAATTGCTAGAGGAACTGCTATAAAGAACCTTATCTTGTATCCTCCAACTAAACCAAGTCCACCTATCATACATCAGCAGTTGCAACCACCTATATATCCAGAAGAAAACCAACGATCTCCTCTCACACTAGAAGAATCTCTTGGACTCAAAAACCAACTGGAAGATGATGTGATCAACAACTTCATTAATAGCCCAACTATTATAGGCAACCCAACATGTCAAATGATAAAAGTTGTTTTAGATAATGAAGCACAGGGAGATCCTTTGGAAGAATTGATGGAGCAACAAATTCCCACTACTGCTATCCACAACAACATTACAGTTGAAATCACATCAGGAATATTTCTAAATATTAACACCAATTTGAATGAACAACAACAACAAAATTTGATTTAGATCCTTTCTAAATACCAATAGGATTTTGCTTGGGAGTATCTCGACATGAAGGGAATTTATCCCCAACTATGTACACATCATATCTATAGAGAAAAATATGCCTGACCCATATGACAACCCCAACGAAGATTAAACCCTCATCTTAAGGACGTTGTTAAAGAAGAATTACAGAAACTGTAGGATGTAGATTTCATATATCCTATTTCAGATAGTCGGCAGGTCTCTCCTCTAGTAATCATCCCTAAAAAGAATGGTAAGTGGTGAATCTATGTAGACTACAGAGAACTAAATAAAGCTACCCAGAAGGACCATTTTCCTCTACCTTTTATTGATTAGGTCCTTGATACTTTAGCAGGGAAGAAATTTTTCTCCTTCCTAGATGGATTTAGCAGTTATAAATAGATACATATTGCTCCAGAATACCAGGATAAAACTACATTTACATGTTCTTGTGGTACCTTTTCATATTGAGTATTTCCCTTTGGATTATGTAATGCTCCAACTACATTCCAGAGAGCTATTTTAATCATATTTTCTGATTTAATTAATGAAGGACTTGAAGTTTACATGGACGATTTTACCCGTTATGGAATTGACTTTGATCAATCTTTAAGAAATCTAGAGAAGGTATTGGAATGATGCATTGCTAATAGGCTATGTTTGAGTCATGAGAAATGCCATATGATGATGACTGAAGGTGTTGTACTATGACACTATGGTTCTGCAAATGGAATCAAGGTAGACCCAACAAAAATAGAGGTAATACTTAATTTTCCTACACCCCGTACACAAACCGAGGTACATAGTTTCCTTGGCTTTGCAGGATATTATCGCAGATTCATAAAAATATTTTCAAGAATAATTGCACCTTTACATGCTTTAACTGATAAGTGTGATGTTGCATTTAAATATCACCTAGTAGTATGATAAGTGTGATGTTGCATTTAAATATCTTAAAAGGTTAGTTTCAACAACACCGGTGCTGAGAGGAACAAACTAGAAATTACCATTTCACATCTCTTCAGATGGATTGGATATCTCTATAGGCGTTGTCCTTAGACAAGAAGAAGACAAGAAACCTTACGTTATTTATTTTATTAGAAAAAATCTTACTCCTGCCGAATTAAATTACATACTAACATAAAAATAATTTTTAGTCGTTACACATGCTAGTAATAAATGTCAACACTATATAATAGGTTATCCAATGATTCTGTATACTGATCACTCTGCTATTATATATTTAGCCAAAAAACCAATTAGTAATGGTCATCTTACTTGATGGTTGTTGTTGCAGGAATTCCACATCGCCATTAAGGATTGGCCGAGAAGGGAGAATCTTGTTGTATATTTCTTGTCTCATGTACCCAAAATAGATAACTCTTTGACAGTCAAAGACCAATTTCCAGAAAAACACTTGTTTGCTATGACTATTAAGACACCTTGGTACACTGATGTGGTGAATTACCTGGAAGTTGGGAAATTTCCAGCACACTTGTCATTAAGAGAAAGGAAAATATTTTTTTAGTGTAGTGCACAGTTCACCTGTATTGGTGGATATATTTTCCACACATGGTCTGATCTTCAGATTTGAAGATGTATCAGAGACGATGAAATTTATGATGTCTTCAAGGTAGGTCACGATGAGCCCTATGGGGGACATTTTTCAGACCACGGAACTGGGAATAAGGTTTTACAGATGGGCTATTATTGGCCCTCAATATTCAAAGATGCAAAGAAGTATGTCTAGGCCTATGACAATTGTTAGAGGATGGGTCAACCAACCAAGCTGATGAAATGCCCGTGCAACCACAAGTGGTGATGGAACATTTCAAGAGATGGGCACTGGATTTTTCTAGCCCCTTTAAACCAAAATCAAACCAAAAGAATTTTATACTAGTTGAAACAAACTATATGACCAAATGGGAAGAAGCAGTGGCCTTGCCAAACACAACCGAGGAAGCAGTCATTAAATTTCTCTTTGAACTATTTGTACTCTATGGATTACCCAAGGAAGTAATAAAGGATGGAGGTTCACAATTTAGAACACATAAAATCTCTGTCGCTCTACACAATTATCACATTAAACATAGGGTTACCTCCCCATACCACCCACAAGCAAACAAACAAGTGGAAAGTACCATTAAATTCTTGGAGGAAATATTGACAAAAAAAGTCTCGACGAACCATCAAAATTGGGCAACCAAGATTCCAAATGCCTTATGGGCCTATCGCACAACATGGCATAACACTACTGGCTACTCTCCTTATCACCTAGTCTTTGGCAAAGAACCTATCTTTCCAATTGAATTTGAGGTCAAAACTCTAAGAATAGCCCAGGAAATTGGATTGGAGCTTACGGAAGCACACACACAGTGCTTACAACAAATCAATGAGTTAGATGAAGCATGCTTGATCATTATTTAGTGCAGATTTTTTATTCAACAACAGAGAGCTAGCTGGAACGACAAGCATATCAAGAAGAAATCCTTCAAAAAAGGTGATTGGGCGCTTCTCTATGAGTCCAGATTTCAGGATTTTTCTGGGAAATCGCAGATAAGGTGGCTGGGAATGTATGAAATCAAGGAATTCCAGGATAATGACACTGTCACTTTAATTACCATCGACAAGTTTGTTTCTCCTTTTTTGGTAAATGGACATTAGCTATGACTCTACCATCAACCGCTTTCAAAAGAATCATTTTTCTAAGAAGCAAGTAATGATCCTACTTTTTAGATTTAAGCTGGTTGGGAAGGTACCCCTACAGATTCAGCTCCATGAAATTGTTGATTTTCCAGCACTGTACATATTGTATATATTTTTTTTGAAGATTTGATTGAGTTTTTTTGGAGTTTTTTTTTACTTTCTAGGGAAGTCACTATAAATATATTTGGAGTACACATACTAAAAAAAGATATAAAATATCATTGTAACAAAAAATAATTAACACTCTTGTTTGTTCCTCATTGAAACTCCAAATCTCTCTTGTTTTACTATTCCATCAAATATAGACCTTGTTTTGATAACAGGAAATAAATATGCGATGATTTGAAACAAAAGTCGGACACTGCACTCAAAAGATACGCGGCTATGACTGTAGTAAATAAAAATGACCGCATGACACTGTAAACCATCATTGAATAAGCCTACCCATAAAATTAAATGAATTTAGTTGATGACTAATCAATCCTAGATTCGCTAAAACAAAAATTTATGCGGGAGGTATCCAATTAGATGGTTAAATTTGAATATCATTGTCATCTTATCTGAACGTAACAACTTCCATTCCCTTTGTTGCAATTGTTGTTCCCTTTATGGGCAATGCCATTCATTCGAACGTAACAACTGCCATTCCATTTGTTGTGATTGTTTTTCCCTTTGCAGGCAGTGTCGTTCATTCAAAAATAATAACTATCATTCCCTTTGTTGTGATTATTGTTTCCTTTGTGGGAAGTGTCATTCACTCGAACGTAACAACTGTCGTTCCCTTTGTGATCAGGGGATCAAATTTTGCTCAAAAATTCAAAGTGATCGAAATTGCTTCAAACTGGATGAGAGCGTAGACCTCATCGTTGCGAACCCAACGCAACTTGTTTCGTCTCAAACGGATGTCAGGAGCGAGAGATAATTCAATCTATTCAGAATGTCAAACAGGCAAAAAAGGGGACGCTAACTGTATAGTCCATACAGTCCATACAGGCTGATGTGGTAGGTCTGTACGCTAATGTGGCAGAGGTGATGTGGCTGACAGTTGTTCGAATCGGAATGCAACATGTGGCATATTTTTTATCAATGGTAAGGTGCCACGTGGCCCAGTCATGGGATGCCACATGGCACCCCGGTATTGGCTGTTGGTTTGTTTATTAAAATTTTATGGAGTCCGTGGGGGTCGAACCTCGGACCTCCCCCATGGCTATACGATTTGGTAGAGTGTGGGCTACCACTAGCCCACACCGTAGTTCTTGTTATATATACAAGTTTTTATGTATTTAAATTTTCATATTGTAATATTTGGTGGGGGGTCGGGCCGGGGCTTAGCCCCGACCCGCGATCATATTGTTCTACATATATGTGACCATATTGTATCGCGCGGGAATTTTAAACCATAACCAAAGCTCCGATCGTATGGACTTAAATCATATGACCATGTTATATGTACGTTGGTATAAAAGTTTTCAAAGGTCTACGCACTGGTCCCATGGCGCCTTCCCATGTGACTTGGGTTTTAACCCCTAGCCCTTTATATGTATATCTGCGTGGTCGTATGGATGACTCATGTGCCCAGGTGCTAGGTGGTTAGGGGCTAGCGTGCCCATAACCGTCCTACAGTTCACATCGTTGGCATGGTTGCGCCCGGTGCTGGGTTTCACGCTTTAAATTGCGTGTGTGCTAGGTTCAACGTACAAGGGTGTGTTTTGTAGATGCAGAGATAACAAGCTTGAAGGAGGGACTTCCAGGAGGCCTAACTTCTTCGTTTTTCGACCGATTGAGGTGCCGAAAAAGCCCAGCTAGGGGTTTTTGGACGCTCTGAAGCCATTGGAGTAGTCTGTTGGTCAGTTTGAGCATTGTAAGGAATGTTTTTGAGAACTTTGATCAATTAATAATAATGATCCATTGGAAGATGGACTATGAGATGTAGCCCAAGAGAGGGTTGAACTCCTTTATCAATTGTTGTGTTTGTGTGCTTATGTTCATTGATTATGCTACCGTTTATTTGTATCTTGCATGAGTAATCCTTTAATTAATGTGTTTCAAAGTTGATCCATTTGCTTTTAACACATAAAATTTACTTGCAAATAATTTCAAGATTTCAAGTCTTCTTCATTTTTAGATCAAGTTGGTATCAGAGCACTGGTTTTTGAAGACTTGATTATTTGCAAGTGTTTTGTTTCTGATGCTCACAAGGTTGAAACTCACAAGAGGAGAAGGTAAACTTGTGGATCCAGGTTCTCATCCTTCAAGGAGGAAGCATATACATTCACCACAAGTTTCAAGTAGGCATTCACCAAGTATGGCTCATGAAGAAAGTCATGAACATGTTCCTGCAGAAGATGAAGATCTCAGAAAGGTTTTCATGGAGATGAGAGAGATGATGAAGATCTTGATGGAAAGGAACATATTGTCACAAGGTGAAGGCTCCAACCCTTCAAGGCATAAGGGAAGTAGTGGTGACAAAACTCCAAACGGAAATGGAGGGAATGGTGCTTCTCCACCATCCTCTCCTCCATCTTCTTCTTCTTCTTCTTCTACCAATTCAAGACCTATTCTAAATTCTCCAAAGGGACATGGTAAAACTCCTTCGCAAATTCCTTCATTAAAGCTTGATATAAAATTTGAATTGCCAATATACAATGGAGAAGTTAATGCTGAGAAGTTAGATAATTGGATACGTCAAATTGAGGTATATTGTAGAATACAAAAAATTCAAGATGATGAAACCAAAATTCAACTTGCTTCGTTAAGATTGGATAGTGCATCACTTATTTGGTGGGAATCCAAGACTCAGGAGGATATGAAAAAGCATGGTAAAATTTTGATTTCTTGGAATGATTTCATTGTTGCAATTAAAAAACAATTTTATCCATTGTCATATAAGCAAAAGTCTACTATGGAATGGAAAAATTTTAGACAAGCTAAAGGACAGAGTGTGCAAAGCTTTACTCAAGAGTTTAGGAGAAGAGATTTGGTTTTGGGAGTAGATTTTTCTTCTCAAGAAACTTTTCTCAAATACATTGGAGCTTTACATAGTTATTTGAGACATACTATACTCATGTTTAATCCTTCAAATCTAGATGAAGTTTGTGTAAAGGCTACTCATTTGGAAGCAAGAGGAAGGAATGACACTCATGAGGGTAACAAGAAGATGTTCACCCATGGAGACAAGGGAAAGAAGAAGTTCAAGGGAAATGGCAGAAAGAATGTTGTTGTTAAGAAAGAGGGGGAAAAGTTCACTTGTAAACATTGTTCAAAAGATGGCCATGATGAAGACCATTGTTGGAAACTTCATCCTGAAAGAAGACCCAAAAAATTTGGCAACAACAACAAAGGGAATTCAAAGACTGCTGCAATTGTTCAACATGATTTAGGTTCGGATTCGGGTGATGAAACGAAGATCACAACCATGGGTTATCAAGGTAATGGTTCTATTACAAGCACTAGTTCTTCAAGTAAAAATAATGTCAATGTAACTCAACAAGAAAAAGCAAGAATTGAACTTTTTCACATAAGGGTTGTTTCAAAGCATACTAAGATAGATACACTATTTGATATTGGATCTCAAGCAAACCTTATTTTTGAAGAAACTGTCAAGAAACTTAATTTGGAAACAATTCCACATCCTAAGCCATACCCTCTTGGTTGGATATGTGATAATGCTAAGTTACAAGTAACAAGAAGGTGTAAACTTAGGTTTGCTATCACTGCAAATTTCGTTGATGAGGTAGAGCTTGATGTTATTTCATTGGATATCTGTGGTATTGTGTTGGGAAGCCCATATCTGTACGATAGGAAAGCTATTTTTCATCATCATGAGAATAAGTATCATTTGTTTAAATATGGGGTTGAGTACATTGTTAGAGACCACACAAAGAAGATGAATTTATCACTTATAAATGCGGAACAAATGAAGAGATTAGTTAATGCTAGTAAGAATTTTGTTCTCTTAATGATCAAACCTAAAGATGATATTGAAAACGAAGCAGTTCAAGGTTGTGATACAAAGTTAAAATCCGATCTATTTGAAGTTGTTAATCAGTATGATGAAATGTTTAAAGAACCTAAGGGATTACCTCTGAAAAGAGGAATCCAACATGAAATTCAATTGCAGCAAGATTGTCCTCTTCCAAACATTGGTATGTATAGAATGTCAGTTATGGAAAATATTGAGATTAAAAAACAAATTCAGGAGTTGCTCGACAAAGGGGTTATTGTACCAAGTTCATCACCATGTGGATCTCCAATTGTGTCAGTTCCAAAGAAAGATGGTATGTGGCGTATGTGTGTTGATTTCAGGGCTTTGAACAAAATTACAGTTAAGAATCGTTATCCTCTTCCTAGAATTGATGATTTTATTGATCAATTAAAAGATGCAAGCAATTATGCAATGGATTTTCTTCAACAGTTTCATTTGGTTACTAGGTATAAGAAGGGAATTTTTAACAAATTCGTTGATATGCTTTCAAGGCCTATTATTAGTGCTTCAGTTATTCTTAAGCATAGTCCTATAATGCATGAAAGTTATGTGGAGCAATATGCTTTAGATATTGATTTCAAAGAAGTGTATGAAACTTTGTGCCACTCTAACCAT
>ML781474.1:651247-678608 GCA_009831015.1 Picea engelmannii | reverse complement strand
GAAAGTATTTCCATGGATTTTGTAGGTGGTTTACCTATGTCGAGATGAAATCATGATTATCTTTATGTTGTGGTTGATCGATTTAGAAAAATGTGTATTTTGATGCCTTGTACTAAGCAGGTTACAGCAGAACAAACGACACAAATGTTCTTTCAAAATGTTTGGGTGCATTTTGGATTGCCTAAGTCTATTATTTCTGATCGGGACTCTCGATTTGTTGGAAGTTTTTGGTCAAGTTTATGGGCACTCATGGACACCAAACTTAAAAAGAGCACAACTTTTCATCCGCAAACATATGGTCAGACAGAGGTGGTAAATCATACAGTGGTTCATCTTCTTTGTGCTTATTGCAGAAAGCATCCTAAACTTTGGGATGAGCATTTACACTACATTCAGCATGGGTACAATCGAGCTAAGCACTCTTCGACTCAAACGTCGCCATTTGAAGCATGTTTTGGCTATTTTTCCAAGTCTCCTTTATATTTTATCTTTGGGAAGGATATTACTATTGATGGTCAATACGACATTGATAGGCCAGAAAAGTTCATTGAACAAATTCAGTTGATACATCAAGTGGTGCAAGAGCAGTTGGAAAAGAGTCAGGCCAAATACAAGACGAGACATGACAAGCATCGTGTTGATCAGAGTTTCCAAGTTGGAGATGAAGTTTGGCTTTATATCAGTAAGGAGAGGCTTAAAGGAGAAGGTAAAAAGTTGAAACCGATTCAATATGGTCCTTTCAAGATTATCGACAAGATTGGTAACAATGTTTTTCGTTTAGATTTGCCTCCTTATATGCAGATGTATGCAGTTGTTAATGTTGAGAATTTGAAATTGTATGAGCCTCCGTTGATTGATGATCAAGGAGAGCATATTTAGATTCCTTCCATAGATTATTTTTCCCTAGAGTATCTTACAGAACTGCATGAAGACACCATCCTTGACAGGAGAATGCGAACTTCAAAACGAGGAAATGTGGAGTATCTTCGAGTTGGTCTTAAAGGGACGAATCCAAGCAAAGACAAGTGGATTGAGGTTGGAAGGGTGAGGGAAATATACCCTCATCTTCACATAGACTAAAAATAGTCTTTTGGAGGTCCAAAAGCTTCCCAATGGGGAGGTGTGATCAGGGGATCAAATTTTGCTCAAACATTCAAAGTGCTTGGAATCGCTTCAAACCGGACGAGAGCATAGACCTCGTTGTTGCGAACCCAATGCAACTTGTTTCTTCTCAAATGGACGTCGGGAGTGAGAGATATTGCAATCTGTTCGGAATGTAAAACAAGTAAAAAAGGGGACGTTGACTGTATAGTCCGTACAGTCCGTACAGGCTGACATGGTAGGGCCATATGTCCATACCCTGATGTGGTAGAGGTGATGTGGCTGATAGTTGATCAAATCACAATGTGACATGTGGCATATTTTTTATCAATGGTAAGGTGCCACGTGGCCCAGTCATGGGCTGCCACGTGGCACCCCAGTATTGGCTGTTGGTTTGTTTATTAAAATTTTATGGAGCCCGTGGGGGTCGAACCCCGGACCTCCCCCATGGCTATACAATTTGGTATAGTGTGGGATACCACTATCCCACACCATAGTCCTTGTTATATATACGAGTTTTTATGTATTTAAATTTTCATATTGTAATATTTGGCGGGGGGTCGGGCCGGGGCTTAGCCCTGACCCGCGGTCATATTGTTCTACATATATATGACCATATTGTATCGCGCGGGAATTTTAAACCATAACCAAAGCTCCAGTCGTATGGACTTCAATCATATGACCATGTTATATGTGTGTTGGTATAAAAGTTTTCAAAGGTCCGCGTGCCTGGTCCCATGGCGCCTTCCCATGTGACTTGGGTTTTAACCCCTAGCCCTTTATATGTATATGTGCACAGTCGTATGGATGACTCATGTGCCCAGGTGCTAGTTGGTTAGGGGCTGGCGCACCCATAACCGTCCTACAATTCGCATCATTGGCACGGTTGCGCTCGGTGCTGGGTTTTCATCCTTTAAATTGCGTGTGTGCTAGGTTCAACGTACAAGGGTGCGTTTTGTATATGCAGAGACAACAAGCTTGAAGGAGGGACTTCTAGGAGGCCTAACTTCTTCATTTTTCGACCGATCGAGGTGCCGAAAAAGCCCAGCGAGGGGTTTTTGGACGCTCTGAAACCATTGGAGCAGTCTGTTGGTAATTTTGAGCATTGTAAGGCATGTTTTTGAGCACTTTGAGAAATTAATAATAATGATCAATTGGAAGCTGGACCAGGAGATGTAGCCCAAGAGAGGGGTGAACTCCTTTATCAATTGTTGTGTTTATGTGCTTATGTTCATTGATTATGCTACTGTTTATTTGTATCTTGCATGAGTAATCCTTTAATTAATGTGTTGCAAAGTTGATCCATTTTATTTTAACACATAAAATTTACTTGCAAATAATTTCAAGATTTCAAGTCTTCTTCATTTTTAGATCACTTTGTCATGATTTCCATTCCTTTTTTTGAGTAACGTTGTTCATTCAAAGGAAACAATTGTTGTTCCTTTTTGCAGTTGTTCCTGTTTTTGTTCCTTTCCCTTGAAAGTAATGATTTTTTGTTTTCACCAACAATATGTGTTGTTTTTATGACTACTTCTGATACGTTTAGCCACTCCTCTGGGAATGAACTTCACTAACTAATTTTCAACAACATCACTTCTAATCATCATGGTAGTGATTTGTCATTTTATTTTTGAGGAATATCTAGCATACCTTATCAAATTGTCAATGGATTGATTTTTCCAAATTATCTTAATATTGTTCATAATCTTTCATAATTGTTTCTTTTCCATATATATATATATATATATATATATGGGCATTCTTACACTTATTACGACATCCCACACTCTTAAGGAGTAGATGAGCCTCCCTTAATAAAGCCTAAAAAAAGTAATAAAAAATATAAATAATAATAAATAAAAATAAAATAATAAAGAAAAATAAAGAAAATAACCTTCTCCCAAAAAGGATAGGTGGTCTCATCACGAGAAAACCTAGCATGATCACCAAATATTAACATAAGTGACATTCTCACTATGGCTACCACACCAGTACAATGGCCTTTGGCATTTAGGGTCAAAGGACAAGAGGTATCATCACGAGCCAACTTTTTCACTTTGTTATGATCTAGTGAGTGGCATTGTTGTTATTTGGCTACCAAACCAAGATAGTGGAATTTTTGGGAAAAGACTATTCCAACTATTTATTCAGGATATTGGCCCATCTATGGGTTAAAATAAAAACTTGTGGAGGCTATGGATGCCTATTGGCAGCAGTGGATATGCCTGTGGTATTGAGGTTTATCTTAATACACTAAGTTTTTATTGTGCTCCTAGACTTCCTTTCTTAAAAAAGAGGCTGTCATTTTTTCTATATTCAACACAAGGGAAATTAACAAAATTATGACACGTTGCATATTTATAAAAAAATGAACATATTAGGACTACTCGAAATATTCTTCCTTAACATATTGAATATTGGTATTTGAACTTGTACTTTCCACAAAAGGTGTGATTATCGTTCATGATTAACATTAAATTTCTTTGAAATTTATTAACGGTCGTTCTCCCAATGATGATAGCATAATAATTATCCCTCACTTGAATGATTGTCATCATTACATTCACACATATCGTCGATCGAGGTCGACCTTTTCATTCATCGGGGGGAAGACATTTCGCACGATTATCGATAGGACATAATGATTACAGATAATGGGAAAATTTTTATTTCTATATACCATTATTGTTCTGTAATTTTTACCATTTCTAGTAATTGTTTCTCACGGGTTGGTCTAAATAAGTTTATAGGTGGGAACTATAGTTTTCCTGACTTGTTTACAGAAGATATGGGTGGTCGAAGAATTCATCGTGAGCCTACATTGCTGCAAGTTACTAATCAAACAAGAGAAATTCTACACCATTTAGGGTGGACACAATACTTTAACAGATTGCAGGAATTCAATATAAATGTTGCACTAGCATTTTCCCAAAATATACAGGGTGGAGTCTCAGTAATTCAGGGGATACAAATACCAGTTACTGATGCCATTATAGCCGAGGTAACAATCCTCCCAAATGAAGGAACACAATGGACTGGTAAATACACAACACTCAAGGAAGATGTGGAGTCCTTTTACAGAACAAGGGGAAGAATTCGATAAGAAAGGAAAAGGCCTCAACCCTACTTCTCTTAGTGAACCCTGGAGGGATCTAGCAGGCATGATGCATAGATACATCACATGGGATGGGATATATGACGTGGTGATACATTGCCACCTCAAGCTGCTAGCATTATTAAAACAATGATTAGTGATAAATCTACCATTCTTTTTTAATAATATGTTGCATGAAGTCGTTGGAAGAAACCAAAAATTCAAAGACCCTACCAATGTAATTAGTCATCACAGGTTAGTAAAATTTATAGTAAACAGGGCCTTAAACCATACACAGATAACATGGGGGGACTTAATTGAGCCTGATAGGCCCCTGCAAATTGAGCAACCTGAAGTCCACCATGAAATTCCTCTGCAAGGAATTGAGGCAACCCAGATAGAGGGAGATAATTCCCAAATTGAAATACTAGTACCCCAACCTAAAATGGAAACAAACCTTATTCAGTTGGTAGAAACTCAGAGCATGCAGGAAGGTACATGAAGGGGGAAAAGACAAAAAACAATTTCTATTCCTGAAACCTCTTCTGTCAAAAGAAGAAAGGATAAAGAGATAAGACAACTTGAAAGCACTAAGGAAAATGTACAAATATAAGATCCATCACATGAAATCCCTATAGGATAGCAGGATGATTTCTTCAGAAGTTATGAAGAGGAGATGGCTCAAGTATTGGGAAATTTGGGAATATCACTTACTGAAGATACAGACAAGTCATGAGAACCCCAAGATCCAACTTCTCCTCCTTCAAACTCTGTTTGTGATCTTCCTGATATGGAAATTCCATCACTTGAGGGAGCAGAACAACCAGAACCTCATTTCGATGAGAATAGTCCTTTAGAGAAACCAAAACACCCAAAAGATAAAGTGAATCAATTACCAATTGATCAAGGTGGGGAATACCTTGAAATTTCCCTCACACACAAAGAAACAACAAAAAAAGGAAATAATAAAAATAGAAAAATGGAACATGAAAATAAGACATTGAGGAAGAGGGTCAAGAAAATAAAGGTATTAAAACAAAAAGTTGGCAGATTGAAAAAAAAACAATTAGACAACTTAAGATGCAGCTGGAACAAGTTGATAAAGGCCATAATAATAATAAATGTAAGAGGGATAGAGTACAGGGAATAAATCCACTTCCCAGAAGAGTAATTCACACTAATTCTGTTGAAACACAAACAAATTTTCAGGCTCCTTCAAAATCAATTGAAATGGAAACTCAAACAGATGCTCCAACAATAGCAGAAACATCTATTCAGACTAAATAAATATTTCATTCCCCTGAACAGGATTCCACTATTATAAGTTTGGAATCAAAATGAGAACAATCCCAAAAGACCCTAACCCAATGTTGAAGTGAAATGGTGACAACCAAAGAGCATCAAAAAAATTTCAAAAAACTCCGAGTCATATCAACAACTGAGAATGAGACCTTTGTTGATATCAATAGAGAAAAAGATAAGGTAAAGAAGGTGCAGGTCCATCTTGATGGAGATTTGGAGAAAATCAAGTAAGTTTTCTCTGTTTATTTTGATATATTATCTTGCAGGGCCCCTGCCACTAATTATGCCCTATTTTTATTAGAACATTATTTATAATTAAAAGTGAAATCTATTAGGGCATGCACACCTTCTGAATTTACCACTGTCTCTAATTTTTTTTCATGTTTTAAAGAACAAGAGGATGTATTACAATACCTTTTGTGTGAACTGTATCTTCATAATTTCATTCTAGAGGAAAACGGGGATGAGAACCCCAATCCATTCACTGGAGATATCCAGTTTCAAGCCTTTTTACCTTTTTCCAAAAATCAACTTAGGTGGGCTAAAGCACATAAGGTCTTCATGAAAAGAGAGAATGGGTTAGACTTATGGATCAGAGGGGAACCTTCTAAACCCTTTGATACCATTATGCAACATAGAGCATTCATAAAGAGGGAGAAGGTTGTGGAATCTTTAGCCCCCATACATAGACATGTTGTACATTCAAGGCTGTAGTATTTTGGAGAAATTAAAGAAGAATCCATTTTCTTCTTCCAAACTAAGATGGAGTGTCTCTTCAAATGAAGTCAAGAACAAGGAACCATTTGGTTTCATAAATTTTCAAGCAGCTTCTCTCAGGTTAGAGAGGTATGCCAAAATGATCATGGAAGAAGGGCCTTCCTAGATTGGATGCAGGTAGAGTCCCCCATTATTTGGTACCCTCCAGAGGGTTATCATAGTGTTTATGAAATTCGTAAGAAAAGGGAAGATGCTTCTTTTGAAGAGCTTAAAGGTAAGCATGGGTTCTGGAGACCTATAGACGAGCCCTCTCCACCCTTCAGTATCACTGCTTTGCATATAAACTCTCTTGTTACATGAGGACATGAAAAAAGGTAAGATGGGGGGCATGTTGGGGTGAGAAAAAGGTATAAATATTCTCTTGGTTACTTTGGTTTGTGATAAATTCTTTGTTTACTTTTATGTTACTTTGGAGTAATTAGGGAAGAAAATGGTTAAAAATATCTTAGGAAATAATATTAAAAGATATTAGATATTTTCTAAACTTTGGTTTGAATTATTTTGATTTTATGCAGAAATGGAAAATTGTTGTTAACTAAAGATAATTTAGAAGATCAGGGGAAGGAACAAACCATTGGAGATCGATGAAATCAGGCACAAAGCAGTTCAAAAGAAGATTGAATTTTTATCTTGCAATCTTCATAAATAGTAAAAGAAATCCCGAGGATCTCTCGATCCTCGGGATAGATTAATTTACTTATCTCACTGTAATATATAATGAGGAATGAAAAATATAGAAGGGGATGAGAATTCGTATCTATTAATTATTGACACTTCATACAACAATACCATTGTAAATGATTCATCAATTATGGAATTAATGGAAGCTTCAAGCATTTTGATCATTTCTACATAATGATTGTTTTGTAGCAGTATATTCTGAAGACCGTGGGCCCAGTCGATAGGAGTTACTCTCTCATATGTAATATTATCAATTCTTTTATAGTTATGTGATTTGAATTTCCCTTCAATAGTTAAGATGGAATCGCTAATATTTCAATCCTTTTATGAATTGGTTACGTTGTTCCATTCACAGAGAATAGATGTTCCATTTGGAGATTATCGATTACTGTTCCATTTCTATTTGCTACCAATTTATCACTTGTGGATTCCTTTCAGATAAATTCACATTTGATGTTTCTTTCATTTAACTCATATTTGTTGTTCCTTTCATTTAAATTCACATTTGTTGTTCCTTTCATTTAATTTGCATTTGTTGTTCCTTCTTAAATATTCAGTAGATCTCTATTCTTTTCCAATAGATTAATTAATCATTGAGAGATTGATTCATTAAGTATTTTCGTAGATTACATTACTATTTCTTAGATAAATGAATGAATTCAGTAACTGGTTGAGGTTTTGATTTATGGATTTTTTTTTCTCATAATATATTTATGTTGATTGAGTTATTAGTTTCAGTGTTTTTGGTCAATGTATGAAGAACTTGATTATCGCAGTAATTTAGATAGACTCAGAGTTGATGTAACTAAATTATCTACATGATTTAAACCTCTACGACTATCTTCATAGACTTTTCTGACAATTTTGAAAGAAAAGATGAATCCTTGGTTGATAAAATTAATGTCAGACTAAGGTTGTTTTAGGACATCTTTAGAGCCCAAAAAATGGTTGCAATGGGATGGCTACCCTTTTCTCTTTTCTAGCGCTAAATTGACAAACTTTGCATTTCCTTATATATGTGTGTGTGTCCCTGAATAAAGTTGGCCAATAATATCCTACCCTTAAAATTTTGTGGGCTTTGATTTCTCTTGCGAAATGTCCCCCCACCTGACCATCATGAATTTACTCTAACACTCTCTCATCGTCATTTTTTCGAGGCATATTAGCAACACATTGTCATAATTCCTTTACAAAAGTACAAAATTAATGAGACAATACTGAGCAGATTTTAGCTCAAGTGTTCTCCTTTCCCTAGGCCTTAAGTGTTCGAGGAAGGTGTCGTGATTCAAGAAATAAGATAAGTTGGTATACCAGGAATCATACTCAGGTGAGATATACATTAGTTTACTACACCATAGGGGAAACTCATTATCCCAACCCAAATTCTCTAGTTCCCTAAGGCCTTGGAATTCTGCAATCAACTTACATAACCCTTAGCCCCTAACTATATTTGTTGGATTAATTTATAGATCAAATTATTGGATGAACTCCATCCAATTACCTCTCCTTTCTCCCATTTCTTGTTGTGTGAAAAGTGACCTCACCACTAGATGGGGCACTATAAACTTAGTATGGTTCTTGAGGATATATTCTCTGAAATGTTTTACTGCCTTATAGACTATGTAAGCATATTTTTCAATGGAAGGATAATTAATATCGGGTCCTTGGAGGTTTGTGCTCATAAACGAGATAGGTGCCTCTTTTTTCTTGTCATCCTTTTGAGTGAGGACTGCAATTAGGGACTAATAGGAGGAAAAAGTGTAGAGGAAGAAATCCTTGCTGAAGTCAGGACTTCATAAAATAGGGGCTTGAGAAATGGTAGTTTTGATTTCATTAAGGATTTTCTCCCTTTATCGCTCCATTTAAATTCTACATCTTTGTGCACCCTCCTTTGTAATGGTTTGACTATATCTGTGAAATTAAGTGTGAATTTCCTTACAAAATTAATTTTCCCAAAGAAAGATTGCATGGCCTTCTTGTTATGAGGTAGTGGGAGATACAAGATGGCCTTTACTCATTCAAGGTCAATATTGATTCCATATTTAGAAATAATGTGGCTTAACAATTTTCCTCCCCCCACCTCGAATATAGTAGTTTTTGGGTTCAAAGATATTCCATACTTCCTACATCTTTCGAAACTTTTGGTGAGATGAGTGATGTGTTCTATTCTACTCTTGGAGTAAGATGTGAAATCATATAAATAGACCACTACACATTTTTTTATAATCCCTATGAAGGCCACATCCATGGCTCTCTGGAAGGTTTCTCCTGTATTAATGAGTCCAAATATCACGCGTTTATAAGCGAAAGTACCCCACTTAGTATGAAAAGTTGTCTTCAATCTATCTTCTTTTGATACCAAAACCTGGTTATATCCTGAGAATCCATCTAGAAGTGAAAAAAATTCAGATCCATATACAGTCTATAGCAGTTGATCCATAGGAGGAACATGATAGTTATCTTTTTTTGAAGCCCCATTCAGGTTTCTAAAGTCTACACATAGACGAATTTCCCATGACTTTATTTTAATAGGTACTAGGTTTTATACCCATGTAGAATGTCTCACTTGAAATATGTGTTGGACATATTGTCATTCATGTGTTGTCATTGATGTCAATAGTCATAGTGAGCAAAGAAGCAAGGTTAATCTCAAGAATAAAAATAATCGATAGAAGCAAATGAAGATCAAAGCTTATAAGGAAGAGCACATTGCACAATATATCAGTTAGCAGAAGAAGCATACAGGCTGAAACAAATCTGTGATTATTGTTGATCACAATAGGATCAACAATGTTGCTATAATTAAATCTTAGGAGAATCAGTGAATGAAGAGCCTCAAAAACCATCCGATCAGAGTGAAGAAACCTCAAGAACTATCTAATCAAGAGAGTGATCATGTTGATCATCTAAATATTATGGACGTCGGTCATATGAGTGACCATGGGCTTGAGGATTGTTGGAGGATTGTGACCATCGGATCTGTAAGATAGATCAATGGCAGGGATGAATTGTAGAGAGTGAAAGAAGAATTAAAGAACTCGCTAGTTCTAATCCTGTAATTGGTGTAGATCATTAGATTTCATAGACTTGGAGATTGACGACTGTGGTTGATCCAACAAGTAATCAGATTAAGCCAGATTGAGTTGTGACTGTCGGATGCAAAATCGCCAGATCAACGACAGGGATAGATTGCAGAGATCGGAAGGAGAGTTAAACAATGTTCTAGTTCCAATCCCACAATTTGTCAGGACCGTCTAATCTTATAGCTTCGAAGATCGATGATTGTGGTTGACTCACCAACAACACACAACTTGAAATTACAGAATTTGGGTGTTGACTTAAATCACTCACAAGTTATGTCTCTGCAATCATCGTCAACAGTTAATCTACTTCGAAGAGTCCACATCGACTATTAGATCAAATCAAGTGGAAGGATAGGATAAGTAGGGATAAAAGGTTGAGATTTTGATTAGCCAAATACCTGTTAGATGTCATATTAAACTCGATTCCAGTCAGCCGTCAGATTGTGTTAAAGTGGAAGGACATGATAATGCTAGAAGAGATGCATCACATAATAGATCAAATTGTTGATCTAAAGAACTTGATCAATGAATATAATTCACTTCGGGTTTAAATATGTGAGTAACTCATGCTCCGTCAGTTTGATATTTGGAATACCTGAAGCCCATAAATCTGAAGTGAATAAGGACCATTGGATTTGGAGGACACACAAGGACCATTGGATCAAGGTTATTTGTTAGAATACCATGTCAGCAAGGACATGTGGCATACCACTTCAGCATTAAAATGTGCCACATGATGATCCACCTCAGTAATACTATGTCAGCAAGGTCATGGCACAATCAAACAATGACAAGTGTCAAGTTGATTTAGCATTTCAGGTACATGGAAATCAAAAATCTGAGTGACACGTGGCATTCACTGGGCTCATACACTTCATCAAGTGACGTAAGTATATGAAATCACTCCATAGGATCTAAATATCCAAAGTCCGGAGACGCGAAGGAGATCTCGACTGTCGATCCGATGTCGAGAGCATTCTTGACTGTCGATCTGATGTCGAGAGCATTCTTGACCATCGATCAAACTGTAGTGGAAGGATAGTGTAAGTGAAAAGTTAAATGACAACAAACAGTCTCCACTATGTTATGACTGACTCAGCAGGTGATCACTCTGGAGGCAATAAGGGGTTGAGATCTAAAATCTCCAAAGTCTGAAGACCCAGAGTAAAAGGTGGTCGTCCATCTCGATGCGTTATTAATTCCTATCCATCAGATTTAGTAGTGAAAGGATGAATGTAAGGATCAAAGTTGATTGTTTATCCGGTTCCGTGAAATAAAATGTTCGATCTAAATTCGAAGGTTTGAAATGTTGAAATCCTAAATTTATGAAGTGAGAATTTTTGTCAGCCATCCATCTCGTTAGAATATTGAATCGTGACTGTTGATTTGATAAATCACTCAAGTACTTGTTTGGCTTAGAATCTAGTTACTGTCGATGGTCATATGATATAAGAGTTTTAAAAGGAAATTGTTATACGTCACTTTAGTTGGTAAGCCCATGGTTATGTAACTCTCGGCCATATGAAATGGTTTGAAGGAAGCGCATCCATAGAATTTGATCTCTGTGAAAATAACAGAGTTTCGAGATCGAGTTTAACGATTAAATTGATCCATGATTGTGATCAATTCATGAAAAACATCATGGTAAAATAAATAAACAATAATTAAGATTAATTAATCAAATAGGTGCAATGGTAAAAATGAAGGGACATAGTTGTGTCACATTCACACCATTTGAAGAATATATAATCAAGGAAGAGTGTTGAGAATCAGAGTGTCTCTGAAGTCTAGATCAGAAGATCAAAAGCTGAAGCAGATTTGAGGAAAGAAAGATGAAAATACTTATGTATTAAGGGTGGTTGGGTGGTGCAAGGGCATATTGGTGCCTACAGAGGGATTTGGTGCTTCCTTTTCAGTTGTAGCTGACTAAACATGGGGTCGTAGCCTCCTACTAGTTGGTGCTGGTGAACCAGGGTGTGGGTGCATCTTGATCAGTTGGTGTTGATAAAAAAGGAAGTACATATTCCTTCTATGTAACATGTAAAACACATTTTGCAATCAATATAAATCGTTTGTGGTTTTCCCAATTGGGTTCCACGATAAAATAGTGTGTTAAAATTCTGTGTGCATTAATAAATGAAAATTTGATATAATTGTTGTGTCACCGATTCACCCCCCACTCTCAGTGACAGGATATGATCCTTCAATTGGTATCAGAGCAAGGTTCCTTCAACACATTCTAACAAACTTGAAGATAGATCCTGAAGATGGATCAACAGGAAGAAATGTCCAACAACAAATCACCATCTTTCAATGGAGGAGGCTATGCCCCATGGAAAATAAGTGTTAGTCCCTAAAGTTGCACATGACTGTGAGAGGGAAAGTTAGGGCATAATTGAGTTATTGAAAAAGTGTTTTGAGGGTTTTTATGGTTTGGTTTTTGAATAAGGTGGTTGAAAACTGGCTCAAGGTAATAAAATAAATGAGAAAATCATAATAAGAATAGAAAATATCCCATTGACTGGTTAAAAGGTAGTCACATAGATGGATTAAACAAATAAGGAAAATAGAAAATGAAGTTTTCGATTTTTCAACTTCACACAAATTCTTATCTCAAAATATCATTAAGAAATAAGACCATCAACCTGAAATCAAAACTTGAAAATAATCACCACAACAAATTCTTTATTGTATTAATCAATAATCACGAAAACAAATGCATTGCAGTTTGAATAATGAGATCAAGCATGAAGAAAGAAAATATAGTAGAAAAGAGTGTCTAACCATACATATGTCTTTTCTATTAAGTGTCAAATATAATAATAATTCCTTACAAGGAGTTTCAGAATAAGTCCTTTGGATCTCCAATTTTCTCCCCCATTAACTTCTCATTCTACAGAGTTTATATAGAAACAATACATAATTATCAAGATCCAAAAGAAATGGATTTGAAAACCTCCTCATTGATATTTATTTTCTTGTTTCAAATAATCAAGGATAAGATCCAATCTGATCTCCAATTAGAATTGATGAGGTGGCTTGTCAACTATTGTCCATGAGATTTTTCAGGAAAACAAATCTAGTAAATTCCTGAAAAATAGGGTCAAACAATCTCTTCGTATATCTTAAATGGTGATAGATGTGTAAACACTGAGAGAGGTTTTTATGAAGGGAATTGTTCCCATCAAAAACCTATTTTGGTTTCAACAAATTAATCTCCATATTTTTTGCAACCTCTCTTGAAGAAAAAGACTAAAACAGGTAAAAATAACAAAGTATTTCCTGTAGCTTTATCAGAAAATTAGGCCTCAAAGATCAATTCAAATCTCTTAAAATGTGATTGCTATGTAAAACCTAAGAGATTATTTTGTGAAGGGGCATTTTCCCAACAAAAACCTCTTTTCGTTTCAAAAAATTCCTCTCCAGCTGTTCTGTAACCTCTCTTGAAGAAAAAGACTAAAACAGGTAAAAATAACAGAGTATTTCCTGTAGCTTTATCAAAAAATTAGGCCTCAAAGATCAATTCAAATGTCATAAAATGTGATTGTTGTGTAAAAAACAAGAGATGTTTTTATAAAGGGGCATGTTCCCAACAAAAACCTCTTTTGGTTTCAACAAATTCCTCTCTAGATGTTATGTAACCTCTCTTGAAGATAAAGACTATAACAGGTAAAAAACAGAGTATTTCCTGTAGCTTTTCTAGTTCTGCAAAATAATAGCCTTTGTCATCAGAAAACACTGCTTCATATTTTGATGATCTGGTGGTTTCTCTTGTTACAGGTCCTATAGAGAATATAACAATTTTCTTACCTTCTTTTAATGATTCTTTATGTACTGGGGACATTCTTGTCTTTCATTTGATATTTGTTTTAGCATTTTCATAATGGTCTTCTATCACTATGGCATCTTCTCTTTTGATTGAAGAATCGAACATGGCTTTGGGACTTAGCCTGTACTTGTTTGTGACTCTTGTAGAGTTCCTCTTAGGGTCTTGAGGCACAAACACACATTTCTTATTTTTCCTTTTAACTGCAGCATTCTTTTTACTGGTTGTTGATGCTTTATGCGTGGCTGAGAGTGTAACATTATAATCTTCATCAGAGTCTTATATTGTTTTTAAATTTTCCTCAGGAAGAATTTCATTTTTTGTTTCCCATTTGGGTCTCTTACCTATGTTGGTCCTCGTTACCCTAATGGCAGGAAATTCTTCTTTAATAGGGGTTTCATCAATTGGAATGCTTGGCTCTTGTGTAACATCCCTTTTCCTTTTGCCTTTCTTTTGTTTTTTGGACTGTGTGTCAAGGTTTAAATATTGCATGAGCCAGATCCATGGATTCCCTGGATAACAATCAGAGGAGTGTGTCATTCCTGTCTGATCCAACTGCAAGGGATTCCTTTTCTCCAATCTCGGTTTTGTTTGTCTGGCAGCAAAAACTGATTGGTGAATTCTGTAACTACATGCTCTTTCTTCCACCATCTTTCTCCTCCAACCACCAATCTGTAAGCTTTAGAAATTGTCTGTTTTGTCACCAACATCAACATATTTCCAATATCCACCTCATGACCATCAAAGTTTAGTGAAAAATCCATGGAGACCTACTCATCTTAACCTTGAAAAGTGATAAGGAATTCAAACCACCCGACATCTCTGAACCTTTGAGCCATCTGAGGATAAGTGTTGAAGGAAAATCTCCCTGCGGACAAGTAGATCTCCTCTTGAGAGCTAGACTCTTAACTCTTAAGATAGAAGATGCTTATTGTGGACACTGACTTCCTTTTAGATCTAGATAAACTAATGTTTGAGGAGGAAAGAGAAAAGAAGTGCCTTTTAGCGGTGTTTGTCCCTGCACAATCCGAGTTGAGCTCCAATCTTGAACTCTTCAATAATCCCTGTAGACAACTTCCTACTGTATTGAGATTAGTTCAAAATAGGTCTATCTATTAGAGACAAATTCATGTGAGATCAAACACAGAATTGAAAGAAACATGCCAAGCATATTATATTAATGAGAACAACAATGAAGAAAACTTACAACCATAGATGTGAGTGTAGCAGCTTCATCAAGTTCCCCTTGTCCAACCCTTGCTTAAACAGTCCACACACAGAATGTTGATGCTCCAAATGACATACCACTCATGAGATCATAAGTTTGGTATAATTCTCAATCTCCATTTTTTCTCCTCCATGGAAATCCCTCATTATATAATATTTGGAGACTTAACCACCATGGAGAGAATCTCTCATCAGATCCACTAAGAAAGGGATCTCTAAGATATTTAGGGATAAAATATCTCTAAAGGATTTTGGGGAGAAAATATCTCTCAAGAATTTTAAGGAGGAAATATTTCAACTATCCATGAGATCCTCCACCTTCCCTAAAAAATAGGAAACCAAATGTGAGGTGGATCCTCACACTTAATTACTTTCTTTTTCATGAATATTAATAATAATTCATGTGCACTTGATTCTCTCACTTAATCAATTTCTTTTCCATGAATATTAATAATAATAATTCATGTGTACTTAGTATTTTTTCCTTCATGTAATATATCCCTCCTCCACATTGATTAGGGATTGTGACATAGGTTATTCCATGGTGTCAAGGTGTATGCAACACTTATACAACACTTTACGACACTTAGGGTGAAGTACCTAGGTGTGCAAATTTCATGTGTAACAATAATCTTCGAGGAGTTTAGCACCCTCGAGTTCTAATCTGACTACCTGCCCGATCCTCTTAGGTGCCATCAAAACACAATGTTATAACTAGCATGATTCAGATTCTAAATTTTCCACCTGCAATCTGTTAGTATATAACTGTTCTTCTGAGCAAATACCTGCGCCTAAAATTCAGCAAAATCAGACATAGAATGACAGGTTCAATATAATGATCGTTGAGAATTGGATGATTTGAAATGAGTCCTTTGCAGGTACAGAGCAATCCAATCATATAACGGTTTGAATCACAAAATGATTCCAAATATATTGTGGGACACATGCGGACTCTCAAACCACGATCTGTGTCATCATAACGAAATCTGGGTGATGGGCGCATATCAAGGCATGACTATCTTTGTGCTATGGGAATAAGTCTATTCCCATAGTGCTATTAATGACTTATCATAATTTAAATTTGTAAAGTTCAAACATGCATATAAAGTGACACGTCATTTAAAACCATGTCTTACAACTCCAAACTTAAATAAATTATTCAAAATCTGAAATGCAAACCATAAGACACTAAAAACAATGATCAAAATCAATTGGAAGCAGATAATGAAGTACAGGTAGGAAGGGTTTTGGATTAAGGTTTCTCACAAAATCAAAATCAAGAATTAGAGACTAACAATAAGAATGAAAAACTTCCTATTGTCTCTTGGTTTTGATATCTGGCAATCTGTTGTAGATGGTTACACTACACCAACTACTCCACCCAAAGATGTTGCAAAAAAGAAAATCTGTAATGACAACTCAAGAGCAGTCAATGGAATTCTAGCAGGGTTGACCAATTCTATATGTGTGAAGGTTATGCATTGCAAATCAACCAAATAAATCTGGGACAAGTTGGAGGTTGTATATGAAGGAGATGACAAAGTCAAAGAAGCTAAACTACAGACCTATAGACCTCAGTTTGAAAATCTGAAAATGAAAGAAGAAGAAAATATTGTCGAGTGCTTTCATAGGGTAGATGAAGTGGTTAACTCAATTATAGTGATAGGAGAAGGGATTACAGATAAACCCATTGTGCAAAAATTACTAAGATTATTACCTATGAGATATGATGCAAATATTTCTTCAATTGAATATAGATCTGATCTAGACACACTCAAAGTTGATTAGCTCCATGGAATTTTTACAGTATATGAAATGAGAACATGGAATGATAAATCAACAAAAGATGAAATAGTGTTCAAAGCATCTAAGACAAAGATAAATCAGAATAAAAAACTTCAATCCTGCCCTCATGAAGAATCTGATGTGGAAGAAGCCAATTTCATTAGAAAACTTTAGAAAGGACCAGGGAAGTACAAAGGAAAGCTTCCTTTCAAATGTTTTAACTATGGAAAAGTTGGTTATTTTGCATCCAAGTGTCCCTATCCCAAGGAGAACCCTGAATATGAAGAAAATAAAACCAAACAATATAAGAAGATGGAAAAACCCAACTACAAGAAAAGGTTTTACAAAGGGAAAAATAATTTCTACTCAAAAGAAGAAAACACCATCTCGTCAGAGTCTAGTGACAATTATGAATCTGATGATGATGAAGTGTTTTTCTTAGGTATTGAAGAATCTAATGAGATAGAAAAAATTAAACATGAAAAGGAGTTAGAAGATGAAGAAAAAGTTAATATGGAGGAATAACTTCTCAGTGCCTTCGATGAATTAAGAAAATACAAAAACAAATATAGACAATTGAAAAGTTTTGTAGTTGAACAAAAGGAAAAACATGAACAAGAAGAAAAGGAGATGGAAAAACTCATGAGAAATCTAAAAAAACAAATCTTAGAAGCAAATAAAATCAAAGAAAGTATGGAAAAGTCTCTTAAGGAAAAACAAATAACTTGTGAAATAATGGAGGCATAAATAGTTCATCTAAAAAAGGAACTGGATGTAGAAATCATTCAAACAAAATATGAAAATAGCTCTAAAATATTAGATAAGATTATTACCATGCAAAGGGATTGAGGTAATAAAAATGAAATAGGTTATTCTCAAAAGGAAAGCCATTTTAACTCAAAATCTTATGCAGATACTCTCCTCAGTACATTCAAGAAGAAAAATGAAGAGAAGATAAGTAATGATCAGAACTCCATAAGATTACTTCCACCCATCAAGAAGGATGACAAGACAATACCAAAGAAGTTTTATAAAAACATGTATCCTCGCATTTTCCTTGGTTATTGCTTTGCATGCTCTAATTTCAGACACAAATCTATAAATTGTAGAGCATATAGAAAGAAAAATATGAAGGTTAAGAACTATATCCTTAAGGATAAACAAGCAACAAATCAAGTTAAAAGAAGAAACTATAACTCCTTTGCACCTCTGCAATAAGGGGACTTACAATTATTCAAATGTCATAACCATGGAAATAAGGCCATTAATTGCAGATTAATGGAAGTCTCAGAAAAACAAAAGTTCATTAGAGAGCAAAAGAAACTTTTGAGAGAAAAAACATCAAAAAAGGAATGTCATATTGCCCTAAAAGCTCAAGATATAAAGGATCTTTGGTACATTGATAGTGGGTGCTCAAAACATATGACAGGTAACAAAGATAAGCTTTTAGACTTAAACAAACAAAAAGATAAAGTTACATTTGGTGATAATGCTTCAAGTAACATACTTGGGAAAGGTATCGTGATCTTGGGAAAAGACAAAGCCAGAAATGTGCTACTTGTTGAAAAAATGAAGCCTAGTTTATTAAGTGTTAGTCAAACCTGTGATCAAGGGAACTTCTACATCTTTGATTCCCAAAAATGTGATATTAGGAGAGAAGACACAGGAAAATTAGTTGGTACTTCTCCTAGAACTCCTGAAAATGTATATATACTAGATGAAAAATTCAATGAGGAGTGTCATATAAATTCAGTAAATTAAAGTTGGCTATGGCATATAAGGTTGGGGCATATTAAATTTGACAATCCTGTGAAATTCAACAACCTTGGTGCAGTAAGAAACTTTCCAAAAATCATAAAAAACCTCAAAATGTTATGTGTAGACACTGTCAACTAGGGAAGAAAACTAGAATAAGGTTCAAGGAAAAAGAATACACAACCTCTAAACCTTTAGAGCTTGTTCACACTGACCTATGTGGACCTACGAGGACCAAGAGTTTGCAAGGAGAGTCTTACTTTATGTTGTTCATTGATGACTTTAATAGAATGGGTTGGATATGTTTTCTCAAAGAAAAATCAGAAGCACTCAACAAATTCAAAGCCTTTAAAACCCTTGTTGAAAATGAAAAGGAGACAAAAATCAAATGTCTTAGATCAGAAAATGGTGGTGAATTCACCTCGAAAGAGGTTTATCTCTTCTATGAAATCCATGGAATAAAAATACAATTCTTTGCTACCAAAACACTTCAGCAAAACGAGATTGTTGAGAGAAAGAATATAACAATTCAAGAGGCTACAAGGACTATGCTCAATGAAGAAAAATTGTCAGATGGATATTGGAGGGAAGTTGTAAGAACAACAATATACATATTGAACATAGTTCATTTCAGGGTTAATAGTGATAATAATCCTTATGAACTATGGTTTGGAAGAGCTCCATCAGTAAAATACTTCAAGTTCTTTGGAAGTAAATGCTACATCAAAAGACTAGATGAGAGTCTTGGAAAATTTGATGTCAGATCTGATGAAGGTATTTTTCTTAGATATGCTTCAAACAAGAAAGCATACATATGCTACAATATTATATTACATAATATTTTTGAGAGTGCATATGTCAAGGTGGATGACCTAAAAATGATAAGGATAAAAAATCAAGAAGCCATACCTAAAAATGAAGATGAAGATGATGATGAGACATTCGGCACACAACTAGAAGAAGTAGAACAGAATGAAAAATAAAGGAAAGAAGATGATATGGATACTAGTGAAAGAGAAGAATATAGTCAATATGGAGAGATAAGAGAATAATTCCCAAGAAGAGATACAAAGACACCCTCAAGAATTACTCAAAAGAATCATCCTGCAGAACTGATTATTAGAGATATGAATGATGGAGTGCACACAAGAAGACAACTACTGTATCAAACATAAATAACATTTTTGTCACATGTTGAGCCTAACTCAATCAAAGAAGCATGTAATTATTAGAATTGGATCAAATATGTGAATGAATAATTGGACCAAATCGAAAAAAATCAAACTTGGGAACTAGTTCCAAGACCAAAAAATAAAAATGTCATTGGAACTAAAAAGGTATATGAAAATAAAATGAATGAATATGAGCAAGTAGTCAGGAACAAATCCATATTAGTGTGTAAAGGGTATGCTCAGTTTGAAGGAGTAGACTATGAAGAAACATTTGCACCTGTGGCCAGATTAGAAGCAATTAGGATGTTCTTAGCTTTCTCCAGGTACAGAAAATTTAAAGTGTACCAAATGGATGTCAAGTTAGCATTTCTCAATGAAAATTTAGAAGAGGATTTTTATATTGAGCAACCTGAAAGGTTCCAAATAACCAACAAAGGAGACTATGTATGTAAACTAAATAAAGTACTCTATGGGCTAAGACAAGCACCTAGAGCATGGTATGCAAGGCTAGACTCTTATTTACAAAAACAAGGCCTCAAAAGGGGATCAACAGACAACAATATTTATTCCAAAATTGATGGTAATAACATGATCATTGTGGAACTGTATGTTGATGATATTATATTTGGTAGTGATGATGAAAAAATGAGCAAGGACTTTGCTAAGATGATGTAGCAAGAAGTTGAAATGGATTTTCTTGGCAAACTGAATTTCTTCCTTGGATTACAAATAATACAGTCCAAAAGAGGAGTCTTTATCCATCAGTTTAAATATGTTAAAGATATGCTTAATAGATTTCAGTTAGAGGATTTCAAACCTTTTACTACACCTATGACAGTTGGATGCAAACTAAGAAAGAATGATGATTCGAGTTGTAGATCCAAAACACTACATATCAATGATTGGCAGTTTTCTCTATGTAACAACTTCTAGACCTGATGTCAAGCAAGCTATTGGGATGGTGGCTAAATTCCAAGCAGAACGAAAGGAGAGCTATGTTCAAGCTGTAAAAAGAATCTTTAGGTATTTGAAAGGAACCATAGATCTTGGTTTGTGGTATACTAGCAAGGATTCATCCACTTTAAAAGCTTATTCAGATGTTGATTGGGCAAGAAGTGTAGATGACAGAAAAATTAAAAGTGGAGGATCTTTCTTTTTGGGAGAATCACTGGTTTCTTGGATAAGCAAGAAACATTCCTCAATTTCTCTATCTAGCACTGAAGCTGAGTATATTGCAGCAGTAGAAAGTTTCACACAAGTGGAATGGATGAAACAAACCCTACAAGACATCAAAATAATATTTGAAGAACCTACTATTATACATTGTGATAATACAAGCACTATAAGTCTCTCTAAGAACCCTGTCCAACATTCAAAATCGAAACACATTCCCATTAGTACGACTATCTAAGAGATCAGGCTGAAAACAAAAACATTAAATTGGAATATGTTACAACACAAGAATAGGTGGCATATATTTTTACAAAACCCTTAAGCAGAGATGTATTTGAATATCTCAGGCAAAAATTGGGAGTAATCCTTCTTCCTACCTAAATCTCTCAAGAAAACAATGCATCAGTTGGCACCTATTCAGGGGGATATAGAAATCAATGTCAGAAGGAGTCATTCAATTATGATAGGAAAAGTGTGATTGCAGGAGGAGTTACCAATGGTCAAAGAAATATTTATACAGATAGATCATTAGAGAAGAAACCCTCTGCCATTGATGTCAAAGGGGGAGAGTAACTTCATAGGAGAGTGATGCAACATCACAGGGGGAATTTGTGTATGAAGTTAGTATGTTTCCTCAATGAAAAAGGGGGAGATAGTTGGACATATTTTCATTTATGTGTTGTCATTGATGTCGACAGTCATAGTGAGTAGAGCAGGAAGGTTAATCTCAGGATGAAAAAGAATCGATATAAGTGAATGAAGATCAAAGCTTAGAAGGAAGAGTGCATTACACAGTATATAAGTTAGAAGAAGAACCATACATGCTGAAAGAAATTCATGATTATTGTTTATCATGATAGGATCAACAATGTTCCTATGATTAACACTCAAGATATTTAGCAAATGAAGAGCCTCAATAGCCGTCCGATCAGAGTGAATAAACCTCAGTAGTTGTCCTATCAAGAGAGTGATCGTGTTGATTGTCTAAATACTATGGATGTCGGTCATATGAGTGACAGTGGGCTTGAGGATCATTGGAGGATCTTGACTGTCGGATCTGTAATAAATATCAACGACACGCATGAATTGTGGGGAGTGAAAGAAGAATTAAAGAACTCGATAGTTCTAATCCTGCAATTGGTATAGATGGTTAGATCTCATAGACTCAAAAATCGACGACTATGGTTAATCCAACAAGAAATCAGATTAAGCCGGATTGAGTTGTGACCGTTGGATGCGTAATCACTAGATCAATGACAGGGATATATTGTGGAGAACAGAAGGGGATTTAAATGACATGCTAGTTCCAATCCTGTAATTTTTCAGCACTGTTCAATCTTATAGCTTCTAAGATCGACAATTGTGGTTGACTCACCAACAACGCAAAAATTCAAATTACAAAATTTGAGTGTCGAGTTAAATCACTCGCAAGTTGTGGTTCTACAATCATTGTCGACCGTTAATCTTCTTCGAAGATTCCACATCGACTGTTAGATCAAATCAAGTGGAAGGATAGGATGAGCAGGGATAAAAGGTTGATATTTTGATTAGCCGAATACCCATCAGTCGTGGGATTAAACCCAATTCTCGTCAGCCATCGGATCGTGTTAAATTTGACGGATAGGATAAAGCTACAAGAGCTCCATCACAGAATAGATAGAACCATTGATATAAAGAACCTAATCAACAAACATAATTCACTTTGGGTCTAAACATGTGAGGAATTTATGCTCCGTCAGTTTGAGATTTAAAATACCTGAAGCCCGAAAATCCGAAGTGAATAAGAACCGTTGGATTTGGAGGACACATGAGGACCGTTGGATCAGGGATGTTGGTTAGATGACCATGTTATAAAGGATGTGTGGCAGACCACATCAACATGAACATGTGCCACATAAGGATCCATGTCAGCAAGACTACGTCAGCAAGGTCATGACACAATCAAACAATCACAAGTGTCAAGTTGATTTAGCATTTCAGGTACGTGCAAATCACAAATCCGAGTGACACATGGCAACCACTAGGATCATGACATGTCATTGAGTGACATAGGTATGTGACATCACTCTGGAGGAAAGAAATGATTTGAGACTCAAAATCTCCGAAGTCCGGAGACCCGAAGGAGATATCGACCGTTGATCTGATGTCGGGAGCATTCTCGACTGTCAATCAAACTATAGTGGGAGGATATTGTAAGTAAAATGTTAACTGACAGTAAGTGGTCTCCACCATGTTATGATTGAATCAGCAGGTGATCGCTCCAGAGGCAAGAAGGGGTTGATACTTGAAATCTATGAAGTCCGAAGACCAGGAGTAAAAGGTGGTCATCCATCTCGATGCGTGATTAAGTCCTAGCCTTCAGATTTAGCATTGAAAGGATGAATGTAAGGGTCAAAGATGACCATTGATATGATTCCATGAAATAAACCATCTGATCTAAATTTGAAGGTTTGAAATGTTAAAATCCCAAAATTTTGAAGTGCAAAGTTTCGTCAATCATCCATCTCATCATAAGATTGAATCGTGACCATTGATTTGATAAATCGCTCAAGCACTCGTTTGTCTTAGCATATGGTTACCACTGATGGTCATATGATATAAGATTTTTAAAAGGAAACTGTTATGTGTCGCTATAGTTGGTAAGCTCGTGGTTCTGTAACGCTCGACCATATGAAATGGCTTGAAGGAAGTGCCTCCATAGAATTTGATCTCTCTGAAAATAAAAATAAAATTGGGATCAATTTTAAAGGATTAAATGGATCCATGACTGTAATCAATTTATGAAAAACCTCACATTAAAATAAATAAACAGTAATTAATATTAATTAATCAAAGAGGTTCGATGGTCAAAATGAAGGGACATAGTTGTGTCACACTCACACTATTTGAAGAATATATAATCAAGGAAGAGTGTCTTTGCAGTCCAGATCAAAAGATCAAAAGATGAAGAAAATTCGAGGAAAGAAAGCTTAAGATACTTATGTATTAAGGGTGGTTGAGTGCTGCAAGGGCAGGTTGGTTTCTGCAGAGGGAGTTGGTGCTTCCTTTTCATTTGTATATGACTAAATAGGGGGTCGTAGCCTCCTTCCAGTTGGTGCTGGTGAACCAGGGTGTGGGTGCATCCTAATCAGTTGGTGTTGATCGAAAAGGAAGTACATATTCCTTCTATGTAACATGTAAAACAAATTTTTCAGTTAACAGAAAAGAGTTTGTGGTTTTCCCAATTGGGTTCCATGATAAAATACTGTGTTAAAATTCTGTGTGCATTAATAAATGAAAAATTGATATAATTGTTGTGTCACTGATTCACCCCCCCCCCCTCTGAGTGACAGGATCTTATTCTTTAATATGATATTGGCATCCAATAGATTTTTCATCTATTTTTGCATCATAGGTTGAAGGGATGGATGAAAATTCCTTATTTTCTATTGGAATGACTTGAATCTAGGTCTTAGTGGGATGGTGTGTTGGATGATTATGGTATCATACATTTTCAAATCTTGGTAGGACTAGGAAAAAACATCCTAGTATTCTCTAAATAGATTTAGGTAGGATTTAATTTCCTTATGGGATAATTATTTTGTGAGGTTAATATTCTTTGGGTCATCGATAGTTCCTATATTTACAAATTCATAAGAAGTACAATAACTGCTCGTTTTGACATTATTGGAATATTTAAAATTTTCTCGTAAATAGAAAAGGTTTTCAGGGTTGACCACTCCCCTAGGTATAGTATGAATTTTGGGTTTAGTTGATGTGTTTCCCCTTACTTCATTATTCTCTCTACCTTCATGCTCAGTGAGTATCTTATGGAAAACTTCATCATCAATGGCCAAATCCTTAAAGTTTTCTTAATTAGTAAGAAAATATATTATTTTTTCGTCCCCTTCAAATACCCTCTATGTAGTGATGTTATCTGGGACAAAAGGTTTGTATAGAAACTCTATAATGAACCTATAGGTGTTATGACACAAGGGAGGCGGGGGGGGGGGTGGTGTGGGCATATATATGGCTAAATGTATATGATATTACCCCAAGGGGGGGAATATATGGGCATATAAGAGGCCTCATAGTCTTCCAAGGGAGATAATATCGAGGTTGTTGTGGCTATAGAATCAAACAGTATATTTTTAGATCAAGGAATGGATGTGATGTTAAATGCCTGGAAATTTTCTATCTATATATGCATTTCTTGCTGACAATTATTTAAATGAGGGGAATTGAAATGAACATTGTTCTTAACCCATATGATGATGATCTCTGAATAATCGAAGGAGAATATTTATTTGATATTTAATTCAATGGATTTCTTAAGTCCTTGAACTAGTGCCTCATATTCGACGATATTTTTCGTGCATTCAAACTCCAATCTACATAAAAAAAAAACTACACTTTCTTGTTGGATCAATGAAAATGTAACCTGTACTAGTGCCTTCTTGGTATTTTGATCCATCAAATAATAAATTCAATATCTCGGAAGTGAAGTTGGGAACTCCCTTTTCTAAGTCTATATTTGGAGCTTCTTTTTCATCTTTTACTATCTTAGTGTGAATATTTTTTTCAAGTTCACTATAATGCTAAACTATTTTGGTATTGTCCTACAGTGGCAACTCTAACCTTTTTGAAAATAATACTTCGAATAAGCATGGTGAGAAATTACCAAAGTCATAATCACAAGAGTAATTTCCTAGGACCAAGAATTCAGCAGAGGAGGGTTCGTTAGGAGATTTTGGGTCAGTGACAATGTGCTTCAAATATTTTTCCCGGTTAATTCTAATCATGTTAGGATTTCCCTTCAAAGGTAACCAAAAGTGGGACCAATCTGTACTGAAATATCCATGTATCTTTTTTGACCAATCCCTGGTTAATAACATCCCATAACCTTTTGTAATATCTACAATTATGATGTCTATGACTTGGTGTAATTTTGGGTTAGAGGCGATCCAAATAATGGCATCCTTCGGTTCACCAATTACCTTAACTTTGGTTATGTCTAGTTGAATAATATGCGTGTCACTTTTGGTATGGGTATCATTTAGTTTCTTGCATATTGACAGAGGCATGATGTTAGAAGAAGAACCAGATTCAACTAAACAATTATGCAAATTTCTATTTTATATTTCGAAGGTTAACAAAAATGGTGGGGCAAATGAACGAGGCTTATTTCTTGTCTTTTTCCAAAGAAGCATTGAACCCTTGCAATATGGTTTGGTAGAAAATCCCCCCCAACACTAGTTTATCAGGCACATGGATTGGAAGTAGGTGTGGTGCACTAGTGGCTCCAAACAATTCTTATATATGTGCTTCTTTAATCTAGATACCAATGCCCAATCTTGGATATAATTTTCCTTGTTGCTTCTAATAGCCTTGGGAATTATTGTTTAAATATTAGTGAGTACACCTGAGTTATAAATACATTGCATATTACATAGATTGATCTTTTGTACCTGTTCTCACATAGGATACTAAAATAAAAATGTATCGACAACTCAAAGATATGCCAACTTAGGATCAAGCCTCGAAATACATTCCTAGCACGTATCACATCCAAGAGATAACATGCCATGTAGAATGTGAGGGTTTCTCTAGTTTTTGGGTTATGAGATTCCTCTATCTTGGTGCTCAATTTATTATAAATAATATCTCCCTAGTTGAATATGATTCCAGATATAAATATTGTATAAGCCAAAGGCATCCAAGCCTCAAATAACTTGGAGCAATCCTTTTCCCCATATAGACAACAAATCAGGTCCATCAAGAAAATGTAAGGTTCCTATAGTTTCACTGTGTTGTACCACCTCAAGGATCAATTCACAAATTTATTTTCTTCCCTCCACGAGGATGCCAAAAATAGACTGGTACTATCGTGTTCATAGAACACCACACAAAAATCTTTTTTCAAATTGAATTCAACGACCTTAAGTTTGTAGTATGCACCTACTTTTGTTTCCAAGAAGATACCAATAAACTCTCCATCTTTTTTATTTAGAAATCATTTATCTGCATCAACATGATGGATGATCCATTCTAGAGTTTCCACACATGGTAAGATAAGGGTCCTAGCCACCACCATATATAATGAAGAACACTTGATGTTATGGAACATTTTGTCATCCAACTACCTCACCTTCAGGTCACTATGAGGCATGAATTATGGGAAATGTTCATAATAATAAAAAAATTATTAGTCAATCTAGGAGGGAAAGGTTATGTTAAGGTCCTAACCCGCACATAGGTAGATTAATGTATTCGGATGTAATAAAGGTCAATATTAATAAGATCTTTCAATAAAATAGAATAAGGAGGATGTAAGAAGACCTAATAGAAGCTTCCGCTTCTAGAAGGATCTTCCTCTAGATGCTTCTTTTTAGTATAAATAGGAGTC